>JAXIVJ010019543.1:0-18874 GCA_036785665.1 Chirona hameri | reverse complement strand
CGCCCAAGTGCTGCCAACCGTTACTGGTGGGGGCTGCTCACGTCAGCCCGGCGTGACGTTACATTTGTCTTACGCGAGGAAAGGAAAATATCAGTGATTTCTCACGACACGCTCTGCATAGGAGGCGAGCCACGCACTGTACCTCGGAGGGGTCACAGACGATCACATTTAAAGGGCATGGTAATTGAAAGGTTATTGAAGTTTACGAGTTATGGAAATATAAAGGTTAAGTTCTGCTGGTTGTCAACAATTATGTGTTGCTGGTGTAAACATGTCCAGTTTGCATCAGCAGTCGTCAGCAGTCAAATGCCAAGAGGGGCAGGGAGGGCAGGACGGTGGTAGTAGCGTAGCCAAGGTCAAACGTCCCGTCGCTCAGACATTCACGTTTCATGTTCGTGACCTTTTGTAGACCATCAAATGTCTACGAAATATTCGTCCCACAAACCTTACTGTTATCACTTTCGTCGGGAAATGTTGGATGATAATGCTGTTGAAGCCGTACTTGGTCATAATGATGATGTTGGGATGTGCAGAGCAGGGACGGTGGATTGCGGGGGGCAGGGTACCCAAAAGCCCCAGTCGAAAATCCTGGGGGGCAAAAGGGTCATTTCGCCCCCCCCCCCTCAGATATTAGCCTGCTCATTATCTCACGTTTTCAGCTGTGTGACGTATTTTTTTCTCTCACAATTTCGTCTTAATCAATCATAGACCTTATGCAATGATTTTCACGTGTGCTCTGGCGATGAATAAACATCCATTTCTAATGGTCAGTGAATCACTGTCCAGATGTGTATCATCAATGTGTATAACTAGAGGCGATTATTGCTTGTTTTGCTTAGCGAAAATTGACATTGACCAGCGGCAGGGTCTGCACTATTCAATTTCTGTCGCAAACAAAGCTGGCATTTTTGTCATCTACATGTCATCTACAGGTGTGACAGATTCGGGGATGGGGGCGCAGTTGACCCCTGGCAAAAAGAAGAGGGTAAAACCATCTTTTTGCCCCTCGATCTGGCGGAACTTAGAATGGTAAAAGTAATGGCCGAATTTGTCGATGTAAAATGAAGTATTCGGCCAGCTTTGGGTAGCGTAGCAAATCTATAAAATCACAGCGCAAAACAAAAATAGCGCCTGCGGTGCAAAATAAATAAGTGGGCACAATACTGAACACCCATATTGCAATATATGTATAGCAAATAGAACAATTTACACACCTTTCCTGTCTTTCATCACGAACTTGTATGTCGGCACACTTCTCTGCTCTACAGCACATTTTTTTTTAGAATGAACTCGGCAAATTGCCCCACAGCCCCTGCCTTTCCACCCTAATCCCGCGGACCACCACAAGAGGGGCAGAGAGGGCAGCTGACCCCCCCCCCCAATCTAGAGTTTTTGATAAATGTAATCCGAATGTTTTAATGGGATGGATTTCCGAGATCAGGACCCACGCTAAGCTAAGCTTGTTGCGCTGGCTGACCCCAACATCCGATCGCGCAATTCCAATCATTGGCAGAATTTAGTGGCGAAGTTTATCGTCCCCAAAGATTGAGGACGGTCCCCCGGCTCGCTGGCTTATGGGCAAACAAATAATTGTGGTCTTCTATGAAATCATAAGAGGGAGCCCTTCCGAAAAAAATATAAAAAACAGCGAGACAATAGGTAATCCCCCCCCCCCCCCCCAGACCAACATATGCCACTAAGGCCTAATGAGGGCCTGAGCGAAAACCAGCCACTTTCATAATGGGATTTTTAACTGAGATAGCAGAACTGCTATCCAAACTTCTGGATGGCCATGTCGATAAATCACTTACAGCATACCATAGGCATAGGAACAGGGGGGGGGGGGAGGAGGGGACATGGCCCCCTAATTTTTTGTTTGCCATTTTGTATTCTAAAATATTGTATTTTGCTTGTTGAGAGAGATAAAAATCTTGCAAAAGAGCCCCGACGAGAAGAGCCCAAATCTGCAAAGATATATTCCATAGGGGGTTGGGTTTCTCTCAACGAGATAAAAGTTTCACTGCCCCCCCCCCCCCCTCCCCCCTACACACACACACACACACACACACACACACACACACACACACACACACACACACACACACACACACACACACACACACACACACACACACACACACACACACACACACACACACACACACACACACACACACACACACACACACACACACACACACACACACACACACACACACACACACACACACACACACACACACACACACACACACACACACACACACACACACACACACACACACACACACACACACACACACACACACACACACACACACACACACACACACACACACACACACACACACACACACACACACACACACACACACACACACACACACACACACACACACACACACACACACACACACACACACACACACACACACACACACACACACACACACACACACACACACACACACACACACACACACACACACACACACACACACACACACACACACACACACACACACACACACACACACACACACACACACACACACACACACACACACACACACACACACACACACACACACACACACACACACACACACACACACACACACACACACACACACACACACACACACACACACACACACACACACACACACACACACACACACACACACACACACACACACACACACACACACACACACACACACACACACACACACACACACACACACACACACACACACACACACACACACACACACACACACACACACACACACACACACACACACACACACACACACCCGCGCACCCGCGCACCCGCGCACCCGCGCACCCGCGCACCCGCGCACCCGCGCACCCGCGCACCCGCGCACCCGCGCACCCGCGCACCCGCGCACCCGCGCACCCGCGCACCCGCGCACCACCCGCGCACCCGCGCACCGCGCACCGCGCACCCGCGCACCCGCGCACCCGCGCACCCGCGCACCCGCGCACCCGCGCACCCGCGCACCCGCGCACACCCGCGCACCCGCGCACACCGCGCACCCGCGCACCCGCGCACCCGCGCACCCGCGCACCCGCGCACCGGCACCCGCACCCGCGCACTCCGCGCACCCCGCGCACCCGCGCACCCCGCGCACACCGCGCACCCGCGCACCCGCGCACCCGCGCACACCGCGCACCCCGCGCACCGCGCACCCGCGCACCCGCGCACCCGCGCGCCGCGCACCCGCGCACCCGCGCACCCGCGCACCCGCGCACCCGCGCACCCCGCGCACCCGCGCACCCGCGCACCCGCGCACCCGCGCACCCGCGCACCCGCGCACCCCGCGCACCCGCGCACCCGCGCACCCACGCGCACACGCGCAATATCGATGACATGAGCGTGCCACACTCCTCAGTCGATTTGTCGCGGAATGCTCCGTATGAGAAATAACACAGAACAAATCATCATTTTCAGTTATATTTAATCCTCTCCTTAACCCTATTTGTAACAGGGGGGGGGGGCGGATTCCGCCCCCCCCCCCCCTCATGTTTTTCGCAGATATCTCCAGAACGGCTGGGAGCAGGCCCATGAAATTTTGGGACTTTTCATAGAATTGAACTCCGCATTTGGAGTCAAAATTTTGAGTTCTTAACCTGAACAGAGGCGGTTCCAGGGCACAGTTTTGGGTGGGATTCGGAGCGACATTTGGCGATAATACGGAAATGCGATCTTCACGGTTTCTTCCTAACTGCATCAAGTATGAAGAAGTTACATCGGCTTACGGTGATTGCAACAAGTGCAAATTAGTTGATGTTAATGCAATATCATAAAAATTGCATTGCAGAGGCGGTTTCAGGGGCTTGAAAGGGGGGGGGGGGTTCCAGGAAGTATTCAATGCTTGGCGGGAAGCCAATAAAGCAATGCAAGGGGCATTTATAGCTATCAAGATGTAAAAGATAGCTTCTGCTTCCATTATTTGCATAATTTATTACATATAGAGTTTCAGGGGCGGGTTCAGAAACATGAAACTGGCATAGTGACTGGTGACTGGTGACTGGTGACTGTGACTGGTGACTGGTGACTGGCATAGTGATGACGATATGCCAGCGATAACGGCGCAATATACGTTTAGCTTATAATAATATAGGCACACATGAGACCAGAAAAGGGAATAAAGTCATTTTTTGCAGAGGCGCGCTCAGGAATGGAAGAAAGGGGGTCATATTATTGCAAGGAAACTAAGAGGCATGGGCGTACAATGACATAACATATTGCAGTTTTCGGATGAAACACGCACCACAGGTTACTCTACGAACGATTATAAGATAATAGGCGAGTCCAGGTAGGGTAAAAAGGGGGGTAAGCAATGTTAATTGAAGTTGTAAGTGAAATAGTCACTGTTGACTAGTTAGTATCATAATAGCGGATAATATACTTATCAAAAGGTCTTGCGCCGCCCCAGTTTGGATCCTGGATACGCCTATGATGAAGTACAACATGCAAAAAGGAACTATCTATAATCAGTAACATATATATAGTATTGGGTAGCAACTTGTCTGCGGTTAATACTTTTTCCCAATTTTACCCCCTTTTGCACTAACCTGGTACCGCCTATGGCAAAAAATATGATTTATAACTGTTTTTTCTAATGTCTCAATCACATACCATTTCATTTATATAAAAAAAGGTTTTATTACGCATTTACTTCACCCCCATATTGAGTGACCAGCACACGCCTATGATTTTTGAATTTTCAAACGTCACCGTCATACATCAATTTCCAATTCAATCTCTATCGATTCCTATTAGTTGTGTTAAAATATGTCTATTCGATTCCTATTAGTTGTGTTAAAATATGTCTATAAACATGAAAGCTATGTTGGATCAAAAATACCACTAAAATTTGCAGTTTTTGCCCCCCTGTTGCCCCCCTATCCCAAATTTATATTTTGTATTATTATTTATAAAAGTAGATCGTGTTGAGGGGAACCAAACACCGTTTCATTTTTGAAAATCGGACGGGTAGATCTCGAGATCTCCGGGGGGGGGGCGGAATCCGCCCCCCCCCCCCTGTTACAAATAGGGGTAGCCAGGAGCCTGTTACAAATAGGGTTAAGGGAATACGAACTACCCGAGAACTACTTTCAAACCACATATTTTTTAGCAACAGACGTCAAACGGATATTGACACAAATATGGGTGCGGGTTCCCGCGTTCTGTTTATGCTGTATATACTCGGCTCAGACGCCGCTCACGTCTAGGGTAATAGAACAACGGGTAGAACAGTAAGGGATGTAACGCCCAAATGAATTAGACAAGATATAATTTTTATCGTAATTGTTTTGTCTATTATAAATTAAAGGTATTGTTTGCTATCAACAACTTGCATTTCCATATATTATATCTTTATTTATTGAATTAAACTCCAGCAAATATACAAAGTAGTAGTCGAAGTAGTGTATATTTCAGTACATGTAGTAGCATTTGGAAGCGGTCATTAAATTCGACTACGAAGTAGTAGTCGAAGTAGTGTATATTTCAGTACCTGTAGTAGCATTTGGAAGCAGTCAGCGGTCGTTCCGACATTTTTTAACCCCCAAGCCCATTTAACATTTAACCCTTTTACGCCCGGAATATCGAAAAATGGTAAATAAAAACGTTGTAGCTGAGGCTTGTAGCTATCTGTTTCAGAAGTCGGATTTACAATATATACCATAGGTTACGAGCCAGCCTTGTCTGAAAATCATCGATTTAACATGGGAACCCTATGGTGTAGTAGGTTTTTAACGCCCAAACGCCCAAGTGCTGCCAACCGTTACTGGTGGGGGCTGCTCACGTCAGCCCGGCGTGACGTTACATTTGTCTCACGCGAGGAAAGGAAAATATCAGTGATTTCTCACGACACGCTCTGCATAGGAGGCGAGCCACGCACTGTACCTCGGAGGGGTCACAGACGATCACATTTAAAGGGCATGGTAATTGAAAGGTTATTGAAGTTTACGAGTTATGGAAATATAAAGGTTAAGTTCTGCTGGTTGTCAACAATTATGTGTTGCTGGTGTAAACATGTCCAGTTTGCATCAGCAGTCGTCAGCAGTCAAATGCCAAGAGGGGCAGGGAGGGCAGGACGGTGGTAGTAGCGTAGCCAAGGTCAAACGTCCCGTCGCTCAGACATTCACGTTTCATGTTCGTGACCTTTTGTAGACCATCAAATGTCTACGAAATATTCGTCCCACAAACCTTACTGTTATCACTTTCGTCGGGAAATGTTGGATGATAATGCTGTTGAAGCCGTACTTGGTCATAATGATGATGTTGGGATGTGCAGAGCAGGGACGGTGGATTGCGGGGGGCAGGGTACCCAAAAGCCCCAGTCGAAAATCCTGGGGGGCAAAAGGGTCATTTCGCCCCCCCCCCCCCTCAGATATTAGCCTGCTCATTATCTCACGTTTTCAGCTGTGTGACGTATTTTTTTCTCTCACAATTTCGTCTTAATCAATCATAGACCTTATGCAATGATTTTCACGTGTGCTCTGGCGATGAATAAACATCCATTTCTAATGGTCAGTGAATCACTGTCCAGATGTGTATCATCAATGTGTATAACTAGAGGCGATTATTGCTTGTTTTGCTTAGCGAAAATTGACATTGACCAGCGGCAGGGTCTGCACTATTCAATTTCTGTCGCAAACAAAGCTGGCATTTTTGTCATCTACATGTCATCTACAGGTGTGACAGATTCGGGGATGGGGGCGCAGTTGACCCCTGGCAAAAAGAAGAGGGTAGAACCATCTTTTTGCCCCTCGATCTGGCGGAACTTAGAATGGTAAAAGTAATGACCGAATTTGTCGATGTAAAATGAAGTATTCGGCCAGCTTTGGGTAGCGTAGCAAATCTATAAAATCACAGCGCAAAACAAAAATAGCGCCTGCGGTGCAAAATAAATAAGTGGGCACAATACTGAACACCCATATTGCAATATATGTATAGCAAATAGAACAATTTACACACCTTTCCTGTCTTTCATCACGAACTTGTATGTCGGCACACTTCTCTGCTCTACAGCACATTTTTTTTTAGAATGAACTCGGCAAATTGCCCCACAGCCCCTGCCTTTCCACCCTAATCCCGCGGACCACCACAAGAGGGGCAGAGAGGGCAGCTGACCCCCCCCCCCCAATCTAGAGTTTTTGATAAATGTAATCCGAATGTTTTAATGGGATGGATTTCCGAGATCAGGACCCACGCTAAGCTAAGCTTGTTGCGCTGGCTGACCCCAACATCCGATCGCGCAATTCCAATCATTGGCAGAATTTAGTGGCGAAGTTTATCGTCCCCAAAGATTGAGGACGGTCCCCCGGCTCGCTGGCTTATGGGCAAACAAATAATTGTGGTCTTCTATGAAATCATAAGAGGGAGCCCTTCCGAAAAAATATAAAAAACAGCGAGACAATAGGTAATCCCCCCCCCCCCAGACCAACATATGCCACTAAGGCCTAATGAGGGCCTGAGCGAAAACCAGCCACTTTCATAATGGGATTTTTAACTGAGATAGCAGAACTGCTATCCAAACTTCTGGATGGCCATGTCGATAAATCACTTACAGCATACCATAGGCATAGGAACAGGGGGGGGGGAGGAGGGGACATGGCCCCCTAATTTTTTGTTTGCCATTTTGTATTCTAAAATATTGTATTTTGCTTGTTGAGAGAGATAAAAATCTTGCAAAAGAGCCCCGACGAGAAGAGCCCAAATCTGCAAAGATATATTCCATAGGGGGTTGGGTTTCTCTCAACGAGATAAAAGTTTCACTGCCCCCCCCCCCCTCCCCCCCTACACACACACACACACACACACACACACACACACACACACACACACACACACACACACACACACACACACACACACACACACACACACACACACACACACACACACACACACACACACACACACACACACACACACACACACACACACACACACACACACACACACACACACACACACACACACACACACACACACACACACACACACACACACACACACACACACACACACACACACACACACACACACACACACACACACACACACACACACACACACACACACACACACACACACACACACACACACACACACACACACACACACACACACACACACACACACACACACACACACACACACACACACACACACACACACACACACACACACACACACACACACACACACACACACACACACACACACACACACACACACACACACACACACACACACACACACACACACACACACACACACACACACACACACACACACACACACACACACACACACACACACACACACACACACACACACACACACACACACACACACACACACACACACACACACACACACACACACACACACACACACACACACACACACACACACACACACACACACACACACACACACACACACACACACACACACACACACACACACACACACACACACACACACACACACACACACACACACACACACACACACACACACACACACACACACACACACACACACACACACACACACACACACACACACACACACACACACACACACACACACACACACACACACACACACACACACACACACACACACACACACACACACACACACACACACACACACACACACACACACACACACACACACACACACACACACACACACACACACACACACACACACACACACACACACACACACACACACACACACACACACACACACACACACACGCGCGCACCCGCGCACCCGCGCACCCGCGCACCCGCGCACCCGCGCACCCGCGCACCCGCGCACCCGCGCACCCGCGCACCCGCGCACCCGCGCACCCGCGCACCCGCGCACCCGCGCACCCGCGCACCCGCGCACCCGCGCACCCGCGCACCCGCGCACCCGCGCACACGCGCAATATCGATGACATGAGCGTGCCACACTCCTCAGTCGATTTGTCGCGGAATGCTCCGTATGAGAAATAACACAGAACAAATCATCATTTTCAGTTATATTTAATCCTCTCCTTAACCCTATTTGTAACAGGGGGGGGGGGGCGGATTCCGCCCCCCCCCCCCCTCATGTTTTTCGCAGATATCTCCAGAACGGCTGGGAGCAGGCCCATGAAATTTTGGGACTTTTCATAGAATTGAACTCCGCATTTGGAGTCAAAATTTTGAGTTCTTAACCTGAACAGAGGCGGTTCCAGGGCACAGTTTTGGGTGGGTTCGGAGGCGACATTTGGCGATAATACGGAAATGCGATCTTCACGGTTTCTTCCTAACTGCATCAAGTATGAAGAAGTTACATCGGCTTACGGTGATTGCAACAAGTGCAAATTAGTTGATGTTAATGCAATATCATAAAAATTGCATTGCAGAGGCGGTTTCAGGGGCTTGAAAGGGGGGGGGGGGGTTCCAGGAAGTATTCAATGCTTGGCGGGAAGCCAATAAAGCAATGCAAGGGGCATTTATAGCTATCAAGATGTAAAAGATAGCTTCTGCTTCCATTATTTGCATAATTTATTACATATAGAGTTTCAGGGGCGGGTTCAGAAACATGAAACTGGCATAGTGACTGGTGACTGGTGACTGGTGACTGTGACTGGTGACTGGTGACTGGCATAGTGATGACGATATGCCAGCGATAACGGCGCAATATACGTTTAGCTTATAATAATATAGGCACACATGAGACCAGAAAAGGGAATAAAGTCATTTTTTTGCAGAGGCGCGCTCAGGAATGGAAGAAAGGGGGTCATATTATTGCAAGGAAACTAAGAGGCATGGGCGTACAATGACATAACATATTGCAGTTTTCGGATGAAACACGCACCACAGGTTACTCTACGAACGATTATAAGATAATAGGCGAGTCCAGGTAGGGTAAAAAGGGGGGTAAGCAATGTTAATTGAAGTTGTAAGTGAAATAGTCACTGTTGACTAGTTAGTATCATAATAGCGGATAATATACTTATCAAAAGGTCTTGCGCCGCCCCAGTTTGGATCCTGGATACGCCTATGATGAAGTACAACATGCAAAAAGGAACTATCTATAATCAGTAACATATATATAGTATTGGGTAGCAACTTGTCTGCGGTTAATACTTTTTCCCAATTTTACCCCCTTTTGCACTAACCTGGTACCGCCTATGGCAAAAAATATGATTTATAACTGTTTTTTCTAATGTCTCAATCACATACCATTTCATTTATATAAAAAAAGGTTTTATTACGCATTTACTTCACCCCCATATTGAGTGACCAGCACACGCCTATGATTTTTGAATTTTCAAACGTCACCGTCATACATCAATTTCCAATTCAATCTCTATCGATTCCTATTAGTTGTGTTAAAATCTGTCTATAAACATGAAAGCTATGTTGGATCAAAAATACCACTAAAATTTGCAGTTTTTGCCCCCTGTTGCCCCCCTATCCCAAATTTATATTTTGTATTATTATTTATAAAAGTAGATCGTGTTGAGGGGAACCAAACACCGTTTCATTTTTGAAAATCGGACGGGTAGATCTCGAGATCTCCGGGGGGGGCGGAATCCGCCCCCCCCCCCTGTTACAAATAGGGGTAGCCAGGAGCCTGTTACAAATAGGGTTAAGGGAATACGAACTACCCGAGAACTACTTTCAAACCACATATTTTTTAGCAACAGACGTCAAACGGATATTGACACAAATATGGGTGCGGGTTCCCGCGTTCTGTTTATGCTGTATATACTCGGCTCAGACGCCGCTCACGTCTAGGGTAATAGAACAACGGGTAGAACAGTAAGGGATGTAACGCCCAAATGAATTAGACAAGATATAATTTTTATCGTAATTGTTTTGTCTATTATAAATTAAAGGTATTGTTTGCTATCAACAACTTGCATTTCCATATATTATATCTTTATTTATTGAATTAAACTCCAGCAAATATACAAAGTAGTAGTCGAAGTAGTGTATATTTCAGTACATGTAGTAGCATTTGGAAGCGGTCATTAAATTCGACTACGAAGTAGTAGTCGAAGTAGTGTATATTTCAGTACCTGTAGTAGCATTTGGAAGCAGTCAGCGGTCGTTCCGACATTTTTTAACCCCCAAGCCCATTTAACATTTAACCCTTTTACGCCCGGAATATCGAAAAATGGTAAATAAAAACGTTGTAGCTGAGGCTTGTAGCTATCTGTTTCAGAAGTCGGATTTACAATATATACCATAGGTTACGAGCCAGCCTTGTCTGAAAATCATCGATTTAACATGGGAACCCTATGGTGTAGTAGGTTTTTAACGCCCAAACGCCCAAGTGCTGCCAACCGTTACTGGTGGGGGCTGCTCACGTCAGCCCGGCGTGACGTTACATTTGTCTCACGCGAGGAAAGGAAAATATCAGTGATTTCTCACGACACGCTCTGCATAGGAGGCGAGCCACGCACTGTACCTCGGAGGGGTCACAGACGATCACATTTAAAGGGCATGGTAATTGAAAGGTTATTGAAGTTTACGAGTTATGGAAATATAAAGGTTAAGTTCTGCTGGTTGTCAACAATTATGTGTTGCTGGTGTAAACATGTCCAGTTTGCATCAGCAGTCGTCAGCAGTCAAATGCCAAGAGGGGCAGGGAGGGCAGGACGGTGGTAGTAGCGTAGCCAAGGTCAAACGTCCCGTCGCTCAGACATTCACGTTTCATGTTCGTGACCTTTTGTAGACCATCAAATGTCTACGAAATATTCGTCCCACAAACCTTACTGTTATCACTTTCGTCGGGAAATGTTGGATGATAATGCTGTTGAAGCCGTACTTGGTCATAATGATGATGTTGGGATGTGCAGAGCAGGGACGGTGGATTGCGGGGGGCAGGGTACCCAAAAGCCCCAGTCGAAAATCCTGGGGGGCAAAAGGGTCATTTCGCCCCCCCCCCCCCCCTCAGATATTAGCCTGCTCATTATCTCACGTTTTCAGCTGTGTGACGTATTTTTTTCTCTCACAATTTCGTCTTAATCAATCATAGACCTTATGCAATGATTTTCACGTGTGCTCTGGCGATGAATAAACATCCATTTCTAATGGTCAGTGAATCACTGTCCAGATGTGTATCATCAATGTGTATAACTAGAGGCGATTATTGCTTGCTTTGCTTAGCGAAAATTGACATTGACCAGCGGCAGGGTCTGCACTATTCAATTTCTGTCGCAAACAAAGCTGGCATTTTTGTCATCTACATGTCATCTACAGGTGTGACAGATTCGGGGATGGGGGCGCAGTTGACCCCTGGCAAAAGAAGAGGGTAAAACCATCTTTTTGCCCCTCGATCTGGCGGAACTTAGAATGGTAAAAGTAATGGCCGAATTTGTCGATGTAAAATGAAGTATTCGGCCAGCTTTGGGTAGCGTAGCAAATCTATAAAATCACAGCGCAAAACAAAAATAGCGCCTGCGGTGCAAAATAAATAAGTGGGCACAATACTGAACACCCATATTGCAATATATGTATAGCAAATAGAACAATTTACACACCTTTCCTGTCTTTCATCACGAACTTGTATGTCGGCACACTTCTCTGCTCTACAGCACATTTTTTTTTAGAATGAACTCGGCAAATTGCCCCACAGCCCCTGCCTTTCCACCCTAATCCCGCGGACCACCACACGAGGGGCAGAGAGGGCAGCTGACCCCCCCCCCCAATCTAGAGTTTTTGATAAATGTAATCCGAATGTTTTAATGGGATGGATTTCCGAGATCAGGACCCACGCTAAGCTAAGCTTGTTGCGCTGGCTGACCCCAACATCCGATCGCGCAATTCCAATCATTGGCAGAATTTAGTGGCGAAGTTTATCGTCCCCAAAGATTGAGGACGGTCCCCCGGCTCGCTGGCTTATGGGCAAACAAATAATTGTGGTCTTCTATGAAATCATAAGAGGGAGCCCTTCCGAAAAATATAAAAAACAGCGAGACAATAGGTAATTCCCCCCCCCCCCAGACCAACATATGCCACTAAGGCCTAATGAGGGCCTGAGCGAAAACCAGCCACTTTCATAATGGGATTTTTAACTGAGATAGCAGAACTGCTATCCAAACTTCTGGATGGCCATGTCGATAAATCACTTACAGCATACCATAGGCATAGGAACAGGGGGGGGGGGAGGGGACATGGCCCCCTAATTTTTTGTTTGCCATTTTGTATTCTAAAATATTGTATTTTGCTTGTTGAGAGAGATAAAAATCTTGCAAAAGAGCCCCGACGAGAAGAGCCCAAATCTGCAAAGATATATTCCATAGGGGGTTGGGTTTCTCTCAACGAGATAAAAGTTTCACTGCCCCCCCCCCCCCTCCCCCCCTACACACACACACACACACACACACACACACACACACACACACACACACACACACACACACACACACACACACACACACACACACACACACACACACACACACACACACACACACACACACACACACACACACACACACACACACACACACACACACACACACACACACACACACACACACACACACACACACACACACACACACACACACACACACACACACACACACACACACACACACACACACACACACACACACACACACACACACACACACACACACACACACACACACACACACACACACACACACACACACACACACACACACACACACACACACACACACACACACACACACACACACACACACACACACACACACACACACACACACACACACACACACACACACACACACACACACACACACACACACACACACACACACACACACACACACACACACACACACACACACACACACACACACACACACACACACACACACACACACACACACACACACACCACACACACACACACACACACACACACACACACACACACACACACACACACACACACACACACACACACACACACACACACACACACACACACACACGCACACGCACACGCACACGCACACCCACCCACACCCACCCCCACACGCGCACACGCGCACACGCGCACACGCGCACACACGCACACACGCACACACGCACACACGCACACACGCACACACGCACACACGCACACACGCACACACGCACACACGCACACACGCACACACGCACACACGCACACACGCACACACGCACACACGCACACACGCACACACGCACACACGCACACACACAGACCACAGACACACTTTTCGTGACGTTCCTACATCCTGCAGCATACTCTGTTTGGTTGTAAAGTTTCTCCTGCCGAATATAATTGACGTTTTGTCCTGTCATTCAGCGCTGTGTCGAAAAATTCAGCGCTATGTCAAATAGCTTCATAAGGAAGCATGTGTTAAAAGCAGCGTTACTGAACCAGCGAACGAACACTTCCCCACGGACAATATTATGCTAGTTGTGAAAGCAACGGTGAGAAAATCATTGCATTTGTACTTATTAACTTTATAAATAAGTACTTTATCATAAGTTTCAAACTTTTACAGTTAAATTCTTTTCTTTCGAAGCACTTCTTTTTTCTTCTTCTGTGATAACAATATGCACCATTTTCGAAATTTGCGCAACTTTTTGCAATCTATACTAAATGTGCGAGTCTGTGTTTATGAAATGTAATTATGTAATTGTACATAGTATGTGTAATTGATGCCCACACAGCTGTGCCAAATTTGGCGGCGCTGTGCGCCGCCGTTTTCCCGCTATTCTCGAAACACCTCAGGGGGGGGGGGGTGGGGGGGGGCAAAATGACCCCCCTCCACACCAGGCGAGGGTTAACCCGCGAGTTACTGGGGTATATTTCATAACGCGACTTACGGGGGGGGACTATTTTTTGCCCCCCCCCCCTCTGATCTCCGGAACTACTGGACTGAATGTAAAAATGTAAACGGCATTCGATAGCCCTGGAAAATTTATCGAGGGAAACATAATATTGTTGACCTCGGAGTCACCGATGACGTCATAGATCAGGTCAAGTACAAAATGTTTGACCGTGTCAAAAGGTCTCGATGGATGGAATTGTCGCGCAAAATTGCGATATTAAGCGCATAAGCTGTCGATAAATCGGTATGATTCGTGTGTCTGACACTTCTAAGTACCTTTCTAAGCTGTTTATTACCTTGGGTCAGGTCAAGGTCATCCGAGGTCACGAGGTCAAACTGCAGATTACGGCTAGAACGCGAAAAAATTACATTAGAACATTGTTTGTTCCATATAAATAGAAGTAAAAAGCAAAAATGGAAATGCGTTTTTTATGCATAGTAATGCTGTGAGAAGTGGTCGATTTTTGTCATTAAAAGTCATAACTCAGTCAGTTTTGAAGATATCAACTTTAAATTTGGTACACATATTTACCGCATACGTGTCGATCACATATATTCCGGTTTTGGGATAATTCCGATTTTTTCTTGATTTTTTTGTTGTAAAAACCCCCAAAAATGTATTTGGATTTCTCAAAAATGTGAATGAAATAAAAAATCAAAAATCCGAGATAGCAGTTTGATAGCCCGGTCTATTGTCAGTAATTTGATTTAAGACAATTGAGTTTATCTCAAACATCCTAACTTTGCCAGGGTTTTCCGCAAACCATTATTTTGCAGCAAAAATCGAAGAACATGACGTCACTCTGACGTCATTCCCGGTTGACCTATCATAGCCTCATATTTTTCCTTTTGCCAACATGTGTAGAATTGATGTGAGAGAAGGTACTGCAAGTTTGGTGACGATACCGGTGTTCGTTTAGGAGTTATCGCAAATTAACGGGAGGAGGGGGGGTCAAAAAATAGCCCCCCCCCCCCCCACAGTAAGTCGCGGGTTAAGGCACCTATACCGAACCAACATCAGCGATCGAAGGGGGAAAAATCGTTCAAAAGTGAGGGTCCAGTTAACATTGTTGGCTCCCTCGACCTAAAACGTGGACCCTGACCTCCCCCTCCGGATCTTAGGTATGCTTATGGGAATTATAGCATTGCGGGGTTATGAAGTCATCGTTATTCCCCAGCTTTAAGGCATTCAGCTCGAACCAATATCAGCGATCGAAGAAGGTGAAATCGCTGAAATGTGAGGGGCCAGTTATCATTGTTGCCCCCCCCCCCCCCCAGGCTAAAAAGTGGGGCATGTGGTCCCGCCCCCTTCCCTACGCGAGGTCGTGAAATAGTTGTTGTCCCAACTTCAAGACATTCATCTCAAACCAATATCAGTGATCGATGAGGGATAAATCGCTCAAAAGTGTGTGTGTGGGGGGGGGGGCAGTTAGCATTACTGCCCCCCCCCCCCCCAGCTTCAAATTGGGAGCCCATGCGGCCCCCCAGCCCCTTTCCTACGCCTATGATTGTGAAGTTGTGAATTAATAATTATTCTGCCAACTTTATGGCATTCATATCGAACCAATATCAGTGATTGCAGAATTAGAAATCGCTCAAAAGTAGGGAGCTGTTAATATTGTTGGATCCCAGCCTAAAAAGTGGGGCCTTGGCCTCCCCGACCCCCTGGTTCTTACGCTTATGGGTTATGACTTATTGGTATTGCGGGGTTGTGAATTCATCATTATTTTCGCAACTTTAAAGCATTCATATCGAACCAATATCAGTGATTGAAGGAGAAATGTTCAAAAGTGGAGGGGGGGGGGGGGCAATTAACATTGCTGCCCCCCCCCCCCCCCCCAGCCTGAAAAGTGTAGGGGGGGGGCATGGCCCCCACGGACCTCCCCCCGTGCCTACGCCTATGGCAATTGCGATGTGTCGCATCACTCAAGTTCCTGCCATTGTTCGGAAAGTCAAGTCTCAGTCTATTGTTTTATGTTCGTCAGCCATTTGCACCCGCAGAATAAAACACAATCATTCTTTACAGTCAAAGTTTTGACGGAACGAAACTTCCAAGTCCAGAAAGATGGAGAAACGGGCCACTTTTCTGACACTGTATGGGTATAGTGGGAAAGTCTTTGATAGCCGATACCAATGAGAACTTCAATTGATGTTTATATATTCTACGTTGAACCGAACCTTGCTTTGACTTTTATGACATTACTTCACTTTTTCATTCGGGTATTGACCGCTGGGCGTCACACCATGAGCCGTTTTGCTGGCCGAGCGCATCCCCGGCCGGACGCACTGTTTCCTCGTGTTCTGCTGGGCAGTCTGAGCTGTGTATGGCCGGCCTCCGTGGCTCTGAGCCGCCGGAGCAGCGGCTAGAAGCTGGAGGTTAGAAGCTGTCAGAACAGGCCCGATCTCATGACTGGAAGTCTGACCGGCGGTGTGGGGTCTGACAGACTCACTGGATGTCTTTTTACTTCCACTCGATACTTTGTTTTGGTTTGGACCAGCCGATTGACAACGAATCATCTTATTCTCATGCTGCTCGGAAAGTTATATTTGTCCGTCTCATTGACGAAAAAGTAAATGCAATTCGATGAGTTATGTGCTCGCGTTCCCCGGAACATTTCGACGTAGCCAGGGCAGTGCGATCTCTCCTGTCGCCGCCGCCTCGCTGCCGCCGCCGCCGTCGTCCAGGCCACTCTGACCCTGTGCGCCTGTGTTTCAGGCAGGGACGGCCTGGCGGCGGCGATGGTGGCGGCGGTGGTGGGCTCGTCGCCCGGCGCCGGCCGCGCCTCGCTTCCGCAGCGCTCCCTGGTGAGGGATTACTTCACCGGCAGCGGCCAGGACCGGCTCTGTCGGCTCTGCGGCCACGTGCTACGGCTGAACCGGCAGCTCTCCACCTCGGGCATGTGGCGCCATATGCGCGTCAAACACCCCGAGCTGGTACAGCAGGCCGAGCCGGCGCCGGCCGCCGGCACGTGTCGGCCCGAACCGTCTGGCTCTGTCTGGGGTGTACTCGGCGCGCCGACGGCAGATGGCAGCACCGGCGGCGGTGTGCCGCGTATAGATGGCAGCACGGGCGTCGGCAGCGGCGTCACGGAGACCGACTGGTTTTTCAAGTCGTAGGGCGTGCCGTTTGTGATCGTGAAACTTTGTTGCCTGGATACGATCGTGTTTATACACTAAGAAAGAACGAGTTTCATATAAAAGGATTTTCACTGAGTAGAGACAGCCGTGATTTATGAAAATCATCTGATGCTCGTCAGGTTTGATGTCCGTTGAAGAATTGCGGTTTTACATCAGATTATCCGCCATATGTACTTGCTTTTTAATACCAAACTGCGTGCGTAATTGTGATCATTGAAACTTCTGCCTTCTCAGGGCGATACAGATCATGCCAGTGCATGGGATAATTTGGCTCATGGATGAATCTGTGAAGAAAAAACGATGTTTTTACTCCATCAGTTCGTTCCCTAGCTGGTCAAATTTGGACAACCATATCATTCGGTGATATACCCACAAAACACCTCTTAAATGACGGTGACTATTCGAATATCGTAATATTCTTTACTTTATCACGCATATAATTTCCGTTGGCTATTTCAATAGTATGACTCGTGGCATGACTTCTCCTTATGGGCAGCTTCTGTGTCTTAGAAATGGTGAGATTGAGGCATATTTTCAGTGACTACACCATTCGGTCAGTTGGAATATTGCACCATGAAAAAGCATATGCTTATGCTTATATTTTGTTTTCTCGTGAGAAGCATATGTTTAGTCTCAACAAACCAGGTTATGGCTTACTTGTGCTAGTTTTGTTTTTTCCTTTTAGTGAGGGACAGTCTGCAACCATTCGGCCTGCTTTGATTGGGTTATCGCTCCCAGCTTGACTACTCCTTGACTCGCCCTCCCCCTCCCCCCCCCCCCCCCATACAAACTGGGTCTCAGTGCTGGGTTGTCTTCCATGAACCATT
>JAXIVJ010019542.1:0-18876 GCA_036785665.1 Chirona hameri | reverse complement strand
TGCCCACCCATTTCATGCCTATGTTTACTGCTAACCCGTCCAGCGTGCATAATCTTACATTTACTCAAATTGAATTTCATCTGCCATGCTTCAGACCACTCAACTAGCTTGTCCAGATCTGATTGAAAAACATCCTGATCATGTTTTCCTCTAATAATCCTGACAACTTTTAGATCGTCTGCAAATTTCAAGACTTTGCTGTCTATACTGTTCTCAATTGCATTCACAAATATTATAAAAAGCAATGGGCCCAGGACTGAGCCCTGTGGAACCCCACTGAGAACCTCCTTCCATTGTGATTGGCACCCATTCAATATAACCCTTTGCTGGCGTCCTGAAAGCCACGTTTCTATCCAATCCAGAATCTTGCCCCTTATCCCATGAATTTTAAGTTGCAACCCCAGTCTTGTATGGGGGACTTTGTCAAATGCTTTACTGAAATCAAGAAAAGCTACATCTAGCTGTTTACCCTGATCAAAGCTATCTGTTGCAACATCCAAAAACTCCAGAAGATTAGTTAAACAAGAACGGCCCTTCCTAAAGCCATGCTGTGTATCCTTGATGAGTTCATTTTGCTCCAAGAATTCAACAATCTTATCTTTGATGATTGATTCAAGCACCTTGCAGACTAATGAGGTCAGACTAACCGGTCTATAGTTTTCCTCTTTACTTCTATCTCCCTTTTTATGAATAGGAACAACATTTGCTCTTTTCCAATCAAGTGGAATTTTACTATCTGCGAGTGATTTAGAAAATATTATGGCTAATGGAACCGACAACTCCCTTTCAGATTCTCTTAAAAGTCTAGCATGGATTTCATCAGGTCCTTCTGCCTTGTTAGGCCTTACTTTCTTTAGATATTCTAGAACAAGTTCACTACTTATGCCACCTAGCTCTCCTATAGTCTCCTCTGTCTCTGGCTCAGGCTGAAGTGCTGCAATACTACTCTGGTCCTCGATAGTAAAGACAGATTGAAACTGATCATTAAGCACTTCAACCATTTCACTGTCCTTGCTAACTAACACATCATCTACCTTAAATGGACCTATATTTTTGGAAACTGTACTGAACTTACAAAAACTGAAGAACTTCTTACTATCTGCATTACAATGTCTAGCTAAATCAAGTTCCTTTGCCCTTTTAGCTGCTCTGACCTTTTTCTTAACTGAATTTCTTGCATTCTGGTAGGCCTTCTGATTTATATCTAGTGAAGATCCCTTCAAAATGCCAAATGCACTTCTTTTAGCTTGTATAGCACTCCTTACTTCTGGGGTAAGCCAAACTGGTTTGTCCTTGGTTCTGTTACGTTTGTGCCTGAGGGGTATATGCCGATTCTGAATTTGGCTTAATCTAGCTTTGAAAACATTCCAGGCCTCACATGCATCTAAACCTGCCAAAATGTTGGGACCCCTGTCCGGTTGTATTTTTTTTATAAGAAGAAAATTCGAATGTATTTTTTCCACATATGAAGTGAGCTTTTATTTTATATTTTCATCTTAGCACATTACGACTGTCCGCGGCCCGTGACGTAATGCGCCAATGTGCATCCGTGAATTCATTCAAGCGTGCGTTCGGTATCTGGAAGTTGTTTTCCTTTGGATATTCTCCGCTGGATAATTATCGCCGATAATTTCCCCTTCGCGCGTTCGGCATCTACTCTCTGTCGGGGAGAGTTTTCAGTTGGAAAATTATCGCTCCGCAGAGCACTCGGTATCTGCCAGCAGAGGCGCACGCAAGGGGGGGGGGCACACGGGCCCGTGCCCCCCCCCCCCTCCTTACGAAATGCGGGGCCCCTCTGAGGCGGCCCCGCGGGGGCTGAGGCCATTGTTTGGTTGTATTTTTTAATTTAATAATTCGCATTTATTTTGCAAATGGAAGTAAAACTTTTACCTTTTTTTATTTCATACGAATGGCCCAGAGGCGTTGCCAGTTGCCACCGTACCTGCGGTTACCAAATATAAATCGTCTCTTCTCTCGCCAGATTCATCTAACTATGAATGTATTAGTCCTAAATGTATAGCTTGTGCTTATAGCCACATAACCCTGGTATTTGTGTTTGGGTAATACCGAAGCCGCTATTGCTCGTGACTACGTAATCGCTCTTGTTTCTCACGCTTTCAGGCTATTTAAGTCACGTTAACAGTGAATTATGGCCCTTGAAACTGGTCAATTATGTTCAATTGGGCAATTATGTACACCTGATACCCCAGTTGTGCCTGAACTGATTACAGGGAATGTTCACATTGGAAAATGTTTCCCAAACACGATTTGATTATATTTTTAATACAATTTTGTTATATTGTCAAAAATGGCCTTATATCGCGCCGATTCAGGACAGAAGGCCGTACATTATTATTGTTTATCACAACTATATGCATACTCTCGGAGTCGAGTCCTGACGTCACGCGAATGAAAAAATAGTTCACCCAATCAGAATCGAAAGTAGTCGCGTAAGGATAGACTCGCATTAGAGATGTGTCAACCGGCGGCCGGCGATTCGCTTGCTAGCACCAGCTGCAGGCTGATTGGCTGATGATATAGCCTCTGTCCGGGCTAGACCCAGCACCACATTCTTTCGCCAGCACCGCATTCCTTCGCCAGAAAAAAAAACAGATATATTCGGCTGGAGAGTCTTTTCAGTCAAGAAAACTTCCAGATAGGGGTTTCCCAACACGGGCTACAAAACTGCTTTCTCAGTTTTGCCTCCAGTAACGCCTCCAGGGTTAATTCCTATTCCGTTCGCGAACGTAGCCTAGCGTAGTTTATACGGGACTTTGACGTCCAAAGGCTGGTTGGTATCTGTAGAGGACATGAATCTGGGAGGTTAGAAAGAAAAAAAGCGTCATAATTTGGCCCAATTTCTAAAATTGCCTCAATTTTCGAAGAGATAATTCCATCATGCTTAAAGAATATAAAGTCCCATGTAAACGAAGTTTCTATCTACACTACAATTTGCGCATAAGCATCTCAAATATCTATGGGCGTAACCAAATAATATTGTAACACTCAACTTCGCTGATGAAATACAAATACTTCGCTATTTGGCACATGTTACGTTTCATCGTCAATACTAGAGGGACCGATGATTTTGAGTATCCAAGTCCACCAAAGACAATGGGTAGCAACTAGCAGACCTCCCGAGAAGAAAAAAAAACTAGTTATTACGACGTTTGAAATTTTTGTCGCGATGGCAGAGGCGTGATATGGGGCCCGTACTGCTCTCATTTTGACCAAACTCCAGAAAGCCTGTGCGCAGCTTCCAGACAGCTATGCAGCAACTGGTTCACACCAGACCCTGGAACCGTTGGTTATGCCTTCCCAAGTCATGCGAGAGACCGTCTCCACATTTGTTGCGATGCTGTATGTTGTAAAAATCAGCCATGTATCGCGCCAACTGATCACACATACCTGCTACGAAAATACCGTATCGGTTCACCAGTCACTACTACTGCGTGTTATCATTGACCTCATTTCGTCAACTCTCGACGGTTGTATCGCACATCAGTAGCACACGCACCTAAAATTCGCACATCAGTAGCACACGAAGTCACCTTACACGACATTGACAAGGCAATTATCATGTCTCAGAGCCCATGTTGTAGGGGGCCCGCTCAAAAACAAATGACCGAAATCCGCGAAGTTTTCTTTTAAAGAACGGGTGCGGGCCCGCACAAAAGGAGGCCCGCTCTTAGGGCTCTGACCCCCCGAAATTGAATCCTGCGTGCGCCACTGTCCTGTCCCATTGTTGCCTTATATCCAGGCGCACACACAAGGGGGGGGGGGGGGCACACGGACCCGTGCCCCCCCCCCCCCCCCCCCTTACGAAATACGGGGTCCCTCTGAGGAGGTGCCGTGGAGCCCGTCTGAGGCGGCCCCGTGGGCGTCTGTTTGGTTGTAATTTTTTTTGGCACATTTTGTGGAATTTTTCAATACAAATTGGGTGTAAAAACTGAAAATTTCGCAAATCCGATATAGCCATTTTGAAGTCCTGTTTGGCACGCGGGCCCGTGCGCCGTGTCCCCTTACGAAATGCTATGATGCCACCGACCCACCCTATGAGGGTGGGGCCCCTGTCCGGTTGTAGTTTTTACAAATCAAAAGTGATTTTTTTCTCATCCGAAGGGGCCCACCGCGAAAATATAGAAAGCGAAGTTATCGCGAAAATGTGTAACGGGTCGAAGCTCTAAGGAGAAAAAGGATCAATATATAAAATAAGACGAAGTGTACCTCTTACAGAGGCGCACACAGGGGGGGGTACACGGGCCCGTGCCCCCCCCCCCCCCCCCCCCGCCCCCTGTGTGCCCCACGGGGCCGCCCCTCTGAGGCGCCCCCCGCCCCCGTGGGGGCCCCTCTGAGGCGGCCCCGTGGGGGCCCCTCTGAGGCTGCCCCATGGGGTTCATCTGGGGCTGCCCAGTGTTTTTTTTTAATCAGGAATTTTTTACAAATGAAAGTAAAAGTTTTACATTTTATATTTTCATCCGAAGGGCCCAGAGGCACACACAAGGGAGACACATGGGCCCGTGCCCCCTTACGAAATGCGGGGCCCCTATGAGTCCCCGCATTTCGTAAGGGGCCCCGCGGTGGGGCCCCTTACGGACAGCCCCCCCCCCCCCGCGGTGGGCCCCTGCCCGGTTGGAGTTTTTTTTTAATCCGGATGTATGGCCACACATGACAAATTAAATGGCCATGGAGACATGAAAAGTGAAAGTCGTCATTTTTTTATTTTCATACGAAGGGGTCCACCGCAAAAATATAGGAAGCGACGTTATCGCGAAAATGTGTAACGGGTCGAAGCTCTAAGGAGAACAAATATCAATATATAAAATAATTTGGCCCACGCGCCCCTCCCCCTTATGCAATGCGGGGCCCCTCTAATGTTGGAACCCCTGTCCGGTTGTATTTTTTTTATAAGAAGAAAATTCGAATGTATTTTTTCCACATATGAAGTGAGCTTTTATTTTATATTTTCATCTTAGCACATTACGACTGTCCGCGGCCCGTGACGTAATGCGCCAATGTGCATCCGTGAATTCATTCAAGCGTGCGTTCGGTATCTGGAAATTGTTTTCCTTTGGATATTCTCCGCTGGATAATTATCGCCGATAATTTCCCCTTCGCGCGTTCGGCATCTACTCTCTGTCGGGGAGAGTTTTCAGTTGGAAAATTATCGCTCCGCAGAGCATTCGGTATCTGCCAGCAGAGGCGCACGCAAGGGGGGGGCACACGGGCCCGTGCCCCCCCCCCCCCTCCTCACGAAATGCGGGGCCCCTCTGAGGCGGCCCCGCGGGGGCTGAGGCCATTGTTTGGTTGCATTTTTTAATTTAATAATTCGCATTTATTTTGCAAATGAAAGTAAAACTTTTACCTTTTATTATTTCATACGAATGGCCCAGAGGCGTTGCCAGTTGCCACCGTACCTGCGGTTACCAAATATAAATCGTCTCTTCTCTCGCCAGATTCATCTAACTATGAATGTATTAGTCCTAAATGTATAGCTTGTGCTTATAGCCACATAACCCTGGTATTTGTGTTTGGGTAACACCGAAGCCGCTATTGCTCGTGACTACGTAATCGCTCTTGTTTCTCACGCTTTCAGGCTATTTAAGTCACGTTAACAGTGAATTATGGCCCTTGAAACTGGGCAATTATGTTCAATTGGGCAATTATGTACACCTGATACCCCAGTTGTGCCTGAACTGATTACAGGGAATGTTCACATTGGAAAATGTTTCCCAAACACGATTTGATTATATTTTTAATACAATTTTGTTATATTGTCAAAAATGGCCTTATATCGCGCCGATTCAGGACAGAAGGCCGTACATTATTATTGTTTATCACAACTATATGCATACTCTCGGAGTCGAGTCCTGACGTCACGCGAATGAAAAAATAGTTCACCCAATCAGAATCGAAAGTAGTCGCGTAAGGATAGACTCGCATTAGAGATGTGTCAACCGGCGGCCGGCGATTCGCTTGCTAGCACCAGCTGCAGGCTGATTGGCTGATGATATAGCCTCTGTCCGGGCTAGACCCAGCACCACATTCTTTCGCCAGCACCGCATTCCTTCGCCAGAAAAAAAACAACAGATATATTCGGCTGGAGAGTCTTTTCAGTCAAGAAAACTTCCAGATAGGGGTTTCCCAACACGGGCTACAAAACTGCTTTCTCAGTTTAAAATTTCTCAGTTTAAAACTAAAGTCGAAGGTGAACTATTTCCTTTAATCGCCGAACATTGCGCCCGAGTTATCACCCGGAACATAGGCAGAATAAATCAAAGTAGATAGCCCAATGTCAAACAATGAAATGTCCTTCCCACAAATGGTAGGGGAATGACTGATGGCAGGGGAATGACTGATGGCAGGGGAATGACTGATGGCAGGGGAATGACTGATGGCAGGGGAATGACTGATGGCAGGGGAATGACTGATGAGGTTGCATTAGTCAGTAGCATGCATCGAAAACACCCCTAAAGAAAAGTCAGTACAACTAAAACGAGTTTAAGTCTAGGTCAAACCAGATTCAAGGGAAAGTTTCACCTTTCTGAAAGTTGTCAAATATACGCTGGTTGTAGTCGAAAATATGAAGTAAGTGCTGCTGAAAACGATGGTGATATTTTTCTCTCG
Organism: Chirona hameri; assembly: GCA_036785665.1. Taxonomy (NCBI): domain Eukaryota; kingdom Metazoa; phylum Arthropoda; class Thecostraca; order Balanomorpha; family Balanidae; genus Chirona; species Chirona hameri. Next base: position 12,249 of record JAXIVJ010019542.1, on the reverse strand, counting down.
AACAGTCACTTAACTTTATACAAATTAGTTTTGTATATTTGGGATGTCATTATTGAGCTATATAGAGCTATAGAGAAAACCTTTACGCTGCCATTTGGCAGGACAATCGTTTCAGACAATTCTGGCTCCTTAAATACAAACATTGTGGAACTGCGTCTTCTCCCGCACAGAACACAATGACGAGGATTGCGAGGCATTGCGATAGCGTAATATTTTGTTTTAATGTAAAACAATCAATCCATAAGAGACTTCAAACAGCGCGAGCAACTTCAACTTAGACCGCAACCTATCGCGTTGGCCGTTGTTTACATCGTACTCGCAAAGTCGGCCGGGCGTGCGAGGCGCCGGCCACAGCTGGTCGACGGCTTGCACGCCCGGCCGGTGGCGAGGGAACGCCGACCCGCAAGGCTAGGCCGCGTATTAACGCGAGGCGGCGCGGGCGGGGGCCATGACATGATATGAGCTGCAATATGTAGACCAACTCTTAAATGTCTCTTTGTGTGTTTTGAAATAATGTGTTGAATAAATGTGTGTAAATCTTAAAAAAATAGACGACTTTCACGACCGGTCGTGAAACGTCACGACCGGTCACGGTCGTGAAAGTCGTCTATTTTTTTAAGATTTACACACATTTATTCAACACATTATTTCAAAACACACAAAGAGACATTTAAGAGTTGGTCCACATATTGCAGCTCATATCATGTCCTGGCCCCCGCCCGCGCCGCCTCGCGTTAATACGCGGCCTAGCCTTGCGGGGCGGCGCCCCCTCGCCACCGTCCGAGCGTGCAAGCCGTCGACCAGCTGTGGCCGGCGCCTCGCACGCCCGGCCGACTTTGCGAGTACGATGTAAACAACGGCCAACGCGATAGGTTGCGGTCTAAGTTGAAGTTGCTCGCGCTGTTTGAAGTCTCTTATGGATTGATTGTTTTACATTAAAACAAAATATTACGCTATCGCAATGCCTCGCAATCCTCGTCATTGTGTTCTGTGCGGGAGAAGACACAGTTCCACAATGTTTGTATTTAAGGAGCCAGAATTGTCTGAAACGATTGTCCTGCCAAATGGCAGCGTAAAGGTTTTCTCTATAGCTCTATATAGCTCAATAATGACATCCCAAATATATAAAAAAACTAATTTGTATAAAGTTAAGTGACTGTTCGAGAGAAAAATATCACCATCGTTTTCAGCAGCACTTACTTCATATTTTTGACTACAACCAGCGTATATTTGACAACTTTCAGAAAGGTGAAACTTTCCCTTGAATCTGGTTTGACCTCGACTTAAACTCGTTTTAGTTGTACCGACTTTTCTTTAGGGGTGTTTTCGATGCATGCTACTGACTAATGCAACCTCATCAGTCATTCCCCTGCCATCAGTCATTCCCCTGCCATCAGTCATTCCCCTGCCATCAGTCATTCCCCTGCCATCAGTCATTCCCCTACCATTTGTGGGAAGGACATTTCATTGTTTGACATTGGGCTATCTACTTTGATTTATTCTGCCTATGTTCCGGGTGATAACTCGGGCGCAATGTTCGGCGATTAAAGGAAATAGTTCACCTTCAACTTTAGTTTTAAACTGAGAAAGCAGTTTTGTAGCCCGTGTTGGGAAACCCCTATCTGGAAGTTTTCTTGACTGAAAAGACTCTCCAGCCGAATATATCTGGGTATTTTTTCTGGCGAAGGAATGCGGTGCTGGCGAAAGAATGTGGTGCTGGGTCTAGCCCGGACAGAGGCTATATCATCAGCCAATCAGCCTGCAGCTGGTGCTAGCAAGCGAATCGCCGGCCGCCGGTTGACACATCTCTAATGCGAGTCTATCCTTACGCGACTACTTTCGATTCTGATTGGGTGAACTATTTTTTCATTCGCGTGACGTCAGGACTCGACTCCGAGAGTATGCATATAGTTGTGATAAACAATAATAATGTACGGCCTTCTGTCCTGAATCGGCGCGATATAAGGCCATTTTTGACAATATAACAAAATTGTATTAAAAATATAATCAAATCGTGTTTGGGAAACATTTTCCAATGTGAACATTCCCTGTAATCAGTTCAGGCACAACTGGGGTATCAGGTGTACATAATTGCCCAATTGAACATAATTGCCCAGTTTCAAGGGCCATAATTCACTGTTAACGTGACTTAAATAGCCTGAAAGCGTGAGAAACAAGAGCGATTACGTAGTCACGAGCAATAGCGGCTTCGGTGTTACCCAAACACAAATACCAGGGTTATGTGGCTATAAGCACAAGCTATACATTTAGGACTAATACATTCATAGTTAGATGAATCTGGCGAGAGAAGAGACGATTTATATTTGGTAACCGCAGGTACGGTGGCAACTGGCAACGCCTCTGGGCCATTCGTATGAAATAATAAAAGGTAAAAGTTTTACTTTCATTTGCAAAATAAATGCGAATTATTAAATTAAAAAATGCAACCAAACAATGGCCTCAGCCCCCGCGGGGCCGCCTCAGAGGGGCCCCGCATTTCGTAAGGAAGGGGGGGGGCACGGGCCCGTGTGCCCCCCCCCCCCCTTGCGTGCGCCTCTGCTGGCAGATACCGAATGCTCTGCGGAGCGATAATTTTCCAACTGAAAACTCTCCCCGACAGAGAGTAGATGCCGCACGCGCGAAGGGGAAATTATCGGCGATAATTATCCAGCGGAGAATATCCAAAGGAAAACAATTTCCAGATACCGAACGCACGCTTGAATGAATTCACGGATGCACATTGGCGCATTACGTCACGGGCCGCGGACAGTCGTAATGTGCTAAGATGAAAATATAAAATAAAAGCTCACTTCATATGTGGAAAAAATACATTCGAATTTTCTTCTTATAAAAAAAAATACAACCGGACAGGGGTCCCAACATTAGAGGGGCCCCGCATTTCATAAGGGGAGGGGCGCGTGGGCCAAATTATTTTATATATTGATATTTGTTCTCCTTAGAGCTTCGACCCGTTACACATTTTCGCGATAACGTCGCTTCCTATATTTTTGCGGTGGGCCCCTTCGTATGAAAATAAAAAAATGACGACTTTCACTTTTCATGTCTCCATGGCCATTTAATTTGTCATGTGTGGCCATACATCCGGATTTAAAAAAAAACTCCAACCGGGCAGGGGCCCACCGCGGGGGGGGCTGTCCGTAAGGGGCCCCACCGCGGGGCCCCTTACGAAATGCGGGGACTCATAGGGGCCCCGCATTTCGTAAGGGGGCACGGGCCCATGTGTCTCCCTTGTGTGCCTCTGGGCCCTTCGGATGAAAATATAAAATGTAAAACTTTTACTTTCATTTGTAAAAAATTCCTGATTAAAAAAAAAACACACTGGGCAGCCCCAGATGAACCCCATGGGGCAGCCTCAGAGGGGCCCCACGGGACAGCCTTAGAGGGGCCCCACGGGACAGCCTCAGAGGGGCCCCCACGGGGCCGCCTCAGAGGGGCCCCCACGGGGGGGGGCGCCTCAGAGGGGCGGCCCCGTGGGGCACACAGGGGGGGGGGGCACGGGCCCGTGTACACCCCCCCCCCCCCCCCTGTGTGCGCCTCTGTAAGAGGTACACTTCGTCTTATTTTATATATTGATCCTTTTTCTCCTTAGAGCTTCGACCCGTTACACATTTTCGCGATAACTTCGCTTTCTATATTTTCGCGGTGGGCCCCTTCGGATGAAAAAAAAATCACTTTTGATTTGTAAAAACTACAACCGGACAGGGGCCCCACCCTCATAGGGTGGGTCGGTGGCATCATAGCATTTCGTAAGGGGACACAGCGCACGGGCCCGCGTGCCAAACAGGACTTCAAAATGGCTATATCGGATTTGCGAAATTTTCAGTTTTTACACCCAATTTGTATTGAAAAAAATCCACAAAATGTGCCAAACAAAAATTACAACCAAACAGACGCCCACGGGGCCGCCTCAGACGGGCTCCACGGCACCTCCTCAGAGGGACCCCGTATTTCGTAAGGGGGGGGGCACGGGCCCGTGTGCCCGCCCCCCCCCCCCCCCCCCTTGTGTGTGCGCCTGGATATAAGGCAACAATGGGACAGGACAGTGGCGCACGCAGGATTCAATTTCGGGGGGTCAGAGCCCTAAGAGCGGGCCTCCTTTTGTGCGGGCCCGCACCCGTTTTTTAAAAGAAAACTTCGCGGATTTCGGTCACTTGTTTTTGAGCGGGCCCCCTACAACATGGGCTCTGAGACATGATAATTGCCTTGTCAATGTCGTGTAAGGTGACTTCGTGTGCTACTGATGTGCGAATTTTAGGTGCGTGTGCTACTGATGTGCGATACAACCGTCGAGAGTTGACGAAATGAGGTCAATGATAACACGCAGTAGTAGTGACTGGTGAACCGATACGGTATTTTCGTAGCAGGTATGTGTGATCAGTTGGCGCGATACATGGCTGATTTTTACAACATACAGCTTCGCAACAAATGTGGAGACGGTCTCTCGCATGACTTGGGAAGGCATAACCAACGGTTCCAGGGTCTGGTGTTAACCAGTTGTTGCATAGCTGTCTGGAAGCTGCGCACAGGCTTTCTGGAGTTTGGTCAAAATGAGAGAAGTACGGGCCCCATATCACGCCTCTGCCATCGCGACAAAAATTTCAAACGTCGTAATAACTAGTTTTTTTTTCTTCTCGGGAGGTCTGTTAGTTGCTACCCATTGTCTTTGGTGGACTTGGATACCCAAAATCATCGGTCCCTCTAGTATTGACGATGAAACGTAACATGTGCCAAATAGCGAAGTATTTGTATTTCATCAGCGAAGTTGAGTGTTACAATATTATTTGGTTACGCCCATAGATATTTGAGATGCTTATGCGCAAATTGTAGTGTAGATAGAAACTTCGTTTACATGGGACTTTATATTCTTTAAGCATGATGGAATTATCTCTTCGAAAATTGAGGCAATTTTAGAAATTGGGCCAAATTATGACGCTTTTTTTCTTTCTAACCTCCCAGATTCATGTCCTCTACAGGTACCAACCAGCCTTTGGACGTCAAAGTCCCGTATAAACTACGCTAGGCTACGTTCGCGAACGGAATAGGAATTAACCCTGGAGGCGCGGGGGTCGTTTTTCGTCGCCCCCCCCCCCAGTGTCCTAGCATTAAGACATTTGGGTGGAAAACAACACCCTATGGATACTATTTTTCCGCTCTTCTACCCGAGTTTTGCTGTGAATTTTCCACTCCTTATATCAAAATGTATTGTATAATTGGAAGTCTGCTACTGATTTATGGATGTACTGATAGGGGCAGCCTGTGAAGGGAGAGACAGGTAAGAAAATTATGGTGTAAAAACTAAGCCATAGGTAAAAACTAAGTCTGGTGAGCGGGCAAGGGTATTGATAGAGCCAAGTACATGTTTTTGGGTTCAATTTTCCACTCTTTATGCTTATTTTTAGCCAGATTTTCAACTCCGCACCCCAGCTCCAAAACAATCCTAGGACCCTGCCCCCCCCCCCTGGTTTTCCCGCCATAATCAGAAAATGTATAGAGATATCGATTTTAAACTTTCAGTAACTTGAAATGAATAGCTAGGCCAAGTTTTGGCAAAAAGGGGTCCCGGCCAGGTTAGGTCAGGTCACCAGGTCAGGTAAAATGACATACCACCAAACAACTTCTAGGTAGCACCACCGGCACAATGGTTAATCGAGCAACATGAAACTCGTGGCACGTCATGAGGTCATAAGGGACTACAATTCGTTTATCTCGGATTTTCTATATCGGTGACCTAAGGTCAAGTTATAATCGTGACCTATTCAATGTAACCCTTAGGGGAAAAAACGCATATTTCTCAGTTGCAAGGGGATAGGTTTATTTATGTTTGCTCTAGCCACTAGTTTTAGGACCGGACCCTGTTGTGACCGGACCGGGCTCTCGTCCTGCCGGGCCCCAATCACGCCTTTGCCAGCACCGGGCCCCTGCCTCGATCGGGCCTGACAAAGAACGGGCACGTATCAATAATTTGCAAGGACCGGGCCCTGTTGTGACGGGCCCTCGACCTGACCGGGCCCCATATCACGCCTCTGTCAGCACCGGGACCCTGCCTTGATCGGGCCCCTACAAGGAACGGGCCCGTATCAAGAATTTGCAAGGAGCGGGCCCTGTTGTGACCTGGCCCCGATCACGCCTTTGCCAGCACCAGGCCCCTGCCTCGATCGGACCTGACCAAGACCGGGCCCTTACCAGAAAGGGGCCTGTATGAAGAATATGCAAGGACCGGGCCCTGTTGTGACCGGGCCCTCGTCCTGACCGAGCCCCATGCCACGTCTTTCCCAGCACCGGGCCCCTGCCTCGATCGGACCTGATCAAGACTGGACCCCTACCAGAAACGGGCCCGTATCAAGAATATGCGAGGACCGGGCCCTGTTGTGACCGGGCCCATATCACGCCTTTGCCAGCACCGGGCAAAGGCGTGATATGGCCTCGATCGGGCCTGACCAAGACCAGGCCCCTACCAGAAACGGGCCCGCATCAAGAATATGCAAGAACCGGGCCCCATATCACGCCTTTGCCAGTACCGGCCCCTGCCTCGATCGGGCCTGACCAAGACCGGGCCCCTGCCAGGTATGGGCTAGAATACGGGCCCCTTGGAAATTTCGGGGGGGGGGGGTAGCTGACCCCTTTGACCCCCCCCCCCCCCCTTGCGTGCGCCACTGGGACAGGACTATCGCGTGAAACGACGTGCCAAACACCCGAGTTGTTGCCCTTACCCGATAACAGAGTTCAGTCACCAATGTCTGACCGAACCGCAACGTGATAATGTTTCTCTCTAATGATGATGATGATGATGATGATTGGGGCAATGTTTCTAAGTGGATGGCGAAAGGAACGATGAAAGTAAAACATGGGAAATAGGGAACCCATAGCTGAAATGTCCTACGCCAACCGGCGCCATTCATGAGAGCGACAGCCGATGCCAGATTTCCAATGAAGAAGTTAACTTGATGGAGTTGACATTGCTGTAAAATCAATTTTAATCCTTTCAGCCTTTTTCTGAAATGGAGTCAAATGAATGGCACCTGGGTGAAATACATCGAGCTGTTCACGTAACCAGTTTTCCATTCAAATATTTTTGTTTTGTCCACGCTGCCCTTGCAGTGCCTGCGGTTGACACCTAGAAACTCTGAAGACGGACACAACTCCTAACCAAGTCGGGTAATGCTACCTTATCTTGCTAGTCTTTACACCGCACGATTTGGACCAGTCGTTACTTGTCAGATGTGTATATGAATAGGTAATACATGTAGGTCATAGCCAGTATCGTTGGGATTACATGTCTGCCATAATTTCTTCCTCCGCCCACGCAGCTCAGTTGCTAGAACGTCGGGATAGAAACTTGCCCACTAGAGCTGCCACTTTTCAGGCCTGTCCGCGCCGCGCCGCAAACACAAAACACGCCACAAACTTCCACCACTACCCACGTGCTCAAATAAGCTGTCAACTACCCACAACTACCCTCAACATAAATTGTACTATTTTGGGATTTAATCAAATTAAAGCAAAAAATTATGCAAATTCATGCAATTAACTTGAATGATGTTGCTGAAATGAAAGCCCGGTCACTGAAATAAGGTTTAAAACTCCCCTTTTGTGAAAAGTTGAAAATTCAGCTACCCGCCAACTACCCACTTCAGCGAAATGATTGCTTGTGCTACCCACAACTACCCACGTGGGTAGTAACTACCCACGTCTCGTGGGTAAGCGGGTAGAAAAGTGGCACCTCTATTGCCCACCTTGGGAGGGCCGCGAGTCGCGTCAGCGCTCGAAATTCGCCCCGACCCGTATGCCCTGAGATAGGTGGCAGCACCTGTATACAAACCAGAAAGGCTTCTGGGATATATATATATATATATATATATATATATATATATATATATATATATATATATATATATATATATATATATATATATATATATATATATATCGATATCGATATCGATATCGATATCGATATCGATATCGATATCGATATCGATATCGATATCGATATCGATATCGATATCGATATCGATATCGATATCGATATCGATATCGATATCGATATCGATATCGATATCGATATCGATATCGATATCGATATCGATATCGATATCGATATCGATATCGATATCGATATCGATATCGATATCGATATCTATATATCTATATCTATATCTATATCTATATCTATATCTATATCTATATCTATATCTATATCTATATCTATATCTATATCTATATCTATATCTATATCTATATCTATATCTATATCTATATCTATATCTATATCTATATCTATATCTATATCTATATCTATATCTATCTATCTATATATATATTATATATATATATATATATATATATATATATATATATATATATATATATATATATATATATATTAATAATAATAATAATTCACAAACTAAGCTATCAATAGACAAAAACATATTCTACATAATGAAATCTACTGGCTTACTGAACATAAATTAAACTTGCCAACACAAAATATTGATGAATTCATCCACAAATGCAAACTTCTGTAGGTATACAAACTATCCATGCATGAGCTACCTTAGGTACCTATACTGAATGAATGTTTGCTGAAGCCTAAATAGTAATATAAATATCAAGTGAAAAATATATTATATATGATAGCTTTATAGTGAGTTTAGCACAATGCTTTTTTGGCAATGGACACAATATGGATTATGGGCAAATTGAAAGTGTTTGCCTGGTCAACTAACTGTTTGTAGCTGGAATTCAGGATGCAGCACCTGTTAGAATTGATTATAAAGCCACTACATTGCAGGTAGGTACATGCAAGTATGCTGGTATTTGGCTTCACATAAGTATTGGACATTCACAATGATGGCATGGTGTGCTTACCTGGAAACTGGTTCTGGAGGAAAGAAGTTCAGTCTCCTTTCAGTTATTCAAAGAAGAGACCTCTTTGCCTTGGTTTAGTATGTTGACACAATTTAAATTAAATGAGCCTTTGCTTCACTTGTTCAGAAAACTACAACCCACAGTCTCTACAGGCAACGGAGCTATCGCCAACACAACCTCACAGAGGAGCAACCACGGCCACCACGGTCCGACAGCAACGAGATGCACGCGGGTAGCCCCCCGCCTGACCTTGACCTGGTGCCCAGCCTGGGCCAAACTCAGCTCAGCTAACCCAGCAGTCAGACCAAAATGTAGCGAAATATTTCACTCGGGCCTCACAGACTATTGTATCGTTTGCCATAACATTTTGTGCCGAAGTCTCGCTCCTATCCACATGAAACACGAATAGGCAACAAGCACAACACAACACCTTCACTTTTGGCTACCGACTGCTGTGATGCCAGATGGTGCGTTATGCCAAATTCTTTAGGCAGAAAGTCCCTACGACTAGTGATATTCTGAAACTACTCTTACCACTTCTAAGGATATCTAGAGAAAAAACGTCAGAACAGCATAGTCGACTCAAGATTCGGACTTGACCTGGAATGAGACTCCAGGGCCAGATGGGCCCTGGAGGCTAGACAGGCCCCCTGGAGGCCAGAAAAGACCTCTGGAAGCCACAAAATGGCTCAGGAAGCCAGATGGACACTCTAAGACGCCAAATCGGGCCCTAAGAAGGTCAGAGGAGGAACCAGAGGAGGCCCTGGAGGCTAGATGGGGCCCTATGGAAACCAGAGGCTCTCTGTAGGTCAAGGGGCCTCCTTTAGGCCAGATAGGGTCCTATGAAGGTCAGAGAGACCTCCTGGATGCTAGAGGGCCCCTGGAGGCCACAGGGGCCCTATGGAATACAGAAAGGGCCCTTTGGAAGCCAGAATTAAGGGCCCTCTGGGCCGCCCTCTATACGCTAGAGGGCATATGGAGGTCACCTAGGGGCACCTGGAAGCCAGAGGGTCCTATGTATGTCATAGGGGGCCTCTGAAGGTCAGAGGAGGCCATCTGGAAGCCAGAGGGAGGTCAGAGGGTGACCTATATAGGTCCGAAGTGGGCCCCTGGAGGCTAGAGTGGGTCCTTTGGAGGTAAGAAAGGCCTCTGAAGGCCAGAGGGGGCCCTCTGAAGGTCAGAGGGTCTCTCTTGAGGTCAGGGGCCCCTGTAGGTTAAGAGGGGGTCCTATGGAGGTCAGAGAAGCCCCTGAAGTCCAGAAGCGGCCCTCTGGAAGCCAGAGGGGAGGTCAGATGGGTCCTATGGAGGTGAATGGGGCACCCTGGAGGCCAGGGGGACCTGTAGGAGTCATTGCATCTGACGTCCCTTGCTCCTCTTGTGACTCGCCTAGGCCGCCCCTGCGACAGCAGCGCCGCCACTGTCACTGCGACAGCAGCGGCATGAATAGTGCGTGCGCTGGCCGCTAGGCAGCAGCACCATTTTCTCAATACTTATTCATACATGCATTATTCACCTATTCACCTTCAGAATCTCATGCAACTGTGTATTCCTCTTTCATTAATTATTTCATATTCTTGCCGGACCCGCGAGCCGTTCGGACATGTTGCTGACCAGAACAATATACATATTCATGTCGCGTATACGAAGCAATTGTTAGTGACCGATACATAGCGTCACTACAGACCCTCTGGAAGCTGTGTGGGTACACAATTGTGTGAAAACAATAAATAACAAAAATGACACGTCCGAGGAGGCCCCTTCTCAAATGGAGGTCCCTTAAATTTATACTTGCCTCCCCCCCCCCCCCCCCCCTTGACAAAATCTGTGGCGCCGCCCCTGGTTCAGGTATCGGGCACGCCAACCTTTAAATCCTAAATTGGCCCGGCTAGTATTACCATGGATTGCGCGATCGGATGGTAGAGTCGGGACCTGCACAACAAGCTCTGCTTAGCGCGGGACCTGATCTCGGAAATCCATGCATTCAAAAGAACTGGACTAAATTTATAAAACAGCCCGGTGTTAAAACCTCAAAAAGTTGGGGAACAGGACAGATCTCCATGACAGACTATATTAAATTTGTGAATACTTTCTTGTAGAGTGTGTCAACTATTTGTCCCTTAACTGGAATAACATAATAATTTATTTCACAATAATATAAAAATCCTTGCAGTGCCGTTCTATATCGAAGCACACTTTTGGCACCGGAAACTAGCGACATTAATACATTTAGGTAAATGTCTCCATACAAGTGAAAAGTCTCTAGTAGTTCAGGCATCCTTGGCGCGTATGAGACATCAACTGGCGCAATCATTCCCGCGGTTCCCCGCCTGCTTACAAAATAGACAATTTGCGTTTATTTACACGCGTGGTTGGAGAAATGTGTGCGATCGTGGCTCTATGTGCAGCAAGCATGAGACCACATGCATATACTGTATATATATAAGTTTCAGGCTTCAGCAGAGCTGTATTTCAAGTTTCAACATCGGCAACAAAACTTGGCAAACTTGGACTCTGGGATCCCACGAGACTGCGCTGCAATCCATTTTAACAGCTTGAGTTTGAATTGGTTGGTAAAGTAGGTAGTTAGGTATTATGGTAGGAGGCTTAATAAGTTCAAGGGCATCGCCACCTTCTGAAAGTGGGGGGGGGGGGGGGAAATGGGGGAAAAATCATTTTGAAGATAATTCTTTCCATGCAATGCCCATTTTATTTATTGACTAAATATTTTCTATTATTATTTAAATAGGCCAGACTGGTTATTGATTTGACAACACTGATTGAATCGATTGGAATAGTTCAATCACATTTCCTTGAATAAACAAATGATTGATTCACCACCAGATCTTTTGATTGATGGATCATGATTGAATCAAAACCCACATCAAATCAAGGATGATTGATTCCAAAAGATTTAACAATTTTAACAATTTAAGTACACTGGTAAATTGTGCCAATACATGCAGTCCCAGTGGCTACATTCATTTATACTGAAATGGTATTGCTGTAACAATGTTTTAATGACCATATATATGTATGTTTGCATTTGTATTGATTTTACGATAAATTAACCACATATTTAAATGTTGAATCAAACATGAATAGATTAAAATATTTGTTTTAATTCTTTGAATCAGAAAGAATCAATTCTAAAAAAATTATCCATGAATCAAATAGTGATTGGATCATTCAGATTCCAAATGAATCATGATCGAATCGTTCCAAAAAAAGTTGAATCAATAAGCAGTCTGCTGAAAGTGATAGCATAATGTTAAAATCTGAAAATGGTTTTTGTTGGTGGTGGTGGTGGTGGGGGGGGGGGGGGGGGGGGGGGGGGTTGTCACTTCTGATGCCTGTGTG
>JAXIVJ010019541.1:0-18887 GCA_036785665.1 Chirona hameri | reverse complement strand
TATTTGCGCCAGTTTTGTCACAGCTAGAGTTAAGGAGATCTATCAGTCGGGTACCTGCGCCAGTTTTGTCACAGCTAGAGTTGAGGCTCCCAGCTTCCCATAAAGAAAGCCTAAACAAATAATATATAACAGGCATAATATACATATATTTTGGATTCAATAGATAACTCATCTTATTCTTCTTAGCGTGAAATAGAATGAATTTGGAATCCCAGCATAAAAATAATGAGAATATGCTTAGTTCCGCGACAATAAAAATACGTCGTAGCCGTTGCGTGTTAAATTAAAAGAAGAAAACATTGTAAACATCCCAGGCCGAAATGCAGTCACGTGATTGCCCCCACCTGGTATATATTGGTATCGTCTTGTATATATCTATGCTCGCCTTCAATATACCCTGTGCTCGCCCTCTTATTAGTAAAAAGTAATCTAGGCCCTCGGCCTTGTGCTCGCCGGGGAGTCTAACAGCGGGAATGTGCGGCCAGAACAGGTCCTTTAAAGGTTACAAAGAAGGTAAAAACAACTTTCGAAAGCCCGTAACAAGGCAAATCGAATTTGTATTGATCATTTTGGGCTCAGGTCAATATTAAGGTCACTAGAGGTGAAGGTCACTAGCGTAGCTATCGTTGCAAGCTACTCTATAGAGTCCAATATATCTCGGGAACTATGATTGCTAGAAAGAATTGAAAAAAATAAATTGAAAGCTCTTTAAAAGTTAAAACGCCATGTATACTCTAATTTAGGTCAGGTCAACAGATTCAGATTAGGTGTGAGATGTCAAAAGGTCATGCAGGCACCTTTTCTCAAAAAGGTTTGTTATCCTTTACCAAATAAAGATAGAACAATAATGTTGGCATCACTGTGTTTGTCTTGTAGAGGCGCATTCAGCGATATATAAAATATTGGCCATGTAGCCCCCACTTTTTTATCCGCCATTCCGTCTGTCACATGCTGGTTGCCTTTTTCTAAAACTTTTGAATTTTACATATACCACGTGTAATTAGTATGAATCAACACGTCCTGACAAGGCGAACACGGTGAGATACAAATAATTGATGTATCTTGATTTGTTAAAGTTTTTGTGATAAAGTTTTAACCAACTGCAGACATGCACCAGAATTGACTACCAGAGGGACATAGTTTGGGTTTCTGGACACATTATAGAGATACCCCTGACACATTATAAAGATACCCCTGAGATACCCCTGATTTGTACACTGTTTACCTTGAATGCAAGATTAAAGAACACTCAGTGACAGTGTGTTTCCTTCCTGGCCTGACTGTATTATTATTAATGGTCATATAGGTAGCTGTGAGGCAGCACTGAAGAACGCTTTCTGAGTAGGGTGTCCAGTCTGGAGGGGACCCACCGGAGACAGGGCCCCAGGGTAGTGGCGTATCTAGTTGAGCGGGAGAGGGGGGGCAAGGGAAAAGTTGTTGACTGGGGAGGCATCAGCGAGAAGTTGCTGAGCGAGAGAAAGTAAATAGATTTTCAAGTCATGATTTTGGTTTTTGGACGGGCAAAAACATACATTTGCCTCCCAATTTCAGTTTTCGTTTGAGGAGGGCAATGGACATGTGTTGTGATCTGGGGCGGTGCTGGGCCCTTGAGACTAGGTAGGCAAGGCACCAGTGGCGGCACCAGGGGTCAAACGTAGGTGAGGCAGTTGGGGGGGGGGGGGGCTGTTTTGTGATTTTGTTGAAAGTAGGTTTTCAAATATATGCAGATCACCACGATTAATACTTCACCGCTACAAACAGCCTGTTTATAATATATGATGTCATCAGCTTGGTATTGATTTGAAAATAGGCAACAATTATCACAGATTGTGCACATAAAGCTTTTGATTCAACGCCTAATTCTGCAGGTGGATAATAATTGTGTGACTGCATGTTAAGAATAGGACTCAGAGCCTACACATAAAATCATGCATTATATGTGAAGAACAAGGCTAAGAAAAATGCATTGAAATATGTCCTATTTGTAATATAAGTCTGGACAACCTGCCAATCTCCTTGCAGAGTTGCAGTAATATGTAACTATTACATTATTTAATTATATTTACCATTAAAATGATTATAAAAAAAAACTATTAGAAAAAGATCCCACATTCAAAATATCCCGAAACATTTTTATCACGGCGCCTGTCACAAAGGTCCTTTGCTGCTGCCGCGTTGACGCCGCATCGAATTTCTACGGAACGGAAGCGCCCGGCAAAAACTCAGCTCGATCTTGGTTAGTGTTGTTAGTTGTTACGGTTGTTACGCTGAGATACTGCCAAAGATCTGGGGTCTGGAGAAGTGGTAGAAACTTTATTTTCGAAATAATAATTGAACCCCTATGCAAGGTTACTATAACAAAAGGTTAGGCAGATCATACGTCTCTAAATTCTACCGGCCAACAGGAATTGCGCGATCGGGTGGTGAGGCCAGGACCTGCGCAACAAGCTCTGCTTAGTGTGGGTCCTGACCTCGGAAATCCATCCATACAAAAACATTCGGATTAAATAAATAAAATAAAAATACGTCACTGATTCTGAAGCTGTATGACTGTACCAAGGCTGTATGACCAAGACTTTATGACTGGGACTATATGACCAAACCAGTGGCGGATCCAGGGGGGGGGGGGGTCACGCAGGTCATGACCCTCCCTCTTGGGCCATGGGGGCACCACCGCGCCGTGGTGGCACCAGGGGCACCACCAAAATATAGCAAACAAAATCAGCGCCGCTACGCGGCGCAAATCATTCAGCGTTCTTTAAACCAAGGGCACCACCGCGTCGGACTGTGGGACACCACCGGGCCGTGGGAGCACCACTGCGCCGGGGCACCAAGGGCACCACCAAAATAAAACAAAAAAATCGCGCCGCTACGCGGCGCAAATAATTAAGTGTACTTTGAACCAAGGGCACCACCGCACCGGTGTACCAGGTGCTTTGCCGTGCCGGTAGGCGGCACTGTGGGACGAGGGGAGACGCCAGGGCACCGTACCTCCTTGAATCCATCCAGAGGCCTGTTCACGGGGTCTGCGGCCAAAAGGGAGGGGCTTAATCGTTAGCCAATCACGAATCACGAAAGAGCAGATCCGGGAGGATAGACTCTGTTCTGCGGCTCCTGCGGTTGCTCGGGAGCAGCCGCAAAAGAACTTCGACATAAATGGCGCGCGTCTGACAAAGGTTGCACACTGTTTTGTTGATATCACAGCTCACTGGCGGTTGTTTGACCAAAAATGACAACTCGTAGTGACTCGTAGATATTCATGTAGTTGAGTGGTTTGAAAAACATTGAGGGTTTTCATGAAATTGCCTATTCGTTGCGAACGCTACACGCGCCATTTATCGGACACCATCAGCGGCCGCAAAAGTGTTCAAAGTTGTTCAAATTAAGCTCCGCCTCCTGGCCGTGGCGGCCGCAGACCCGTGAACAGGCCTCAGGACGGAAAACAATGGTCTGGTGCCGCCATGAAATCACAAGCATTGGTCGCTGGAAATCAATCGCGAAATGATGCTAAATTAACATTGCTAAATTATGAGAAAAAAAATATATCTTCATGCCTCCTGTCCCTTGGGCTATGAAGGGGCACCAACGTACCTTTATACCAGAGGCAACAACGTATCGGACTCGAGGGGCCCTGTGGGCCCCCTTGGGCTGATACATATAGATTATAGAACCATTCGATTTTAGGGCCTAGTTATCCAGACAAAAACAAAAATAAAAAAAAAATTCCGCGCCGCTGCGCGGCGCAAATCAATCAGTGTTCTTTTCCAGTACAAAAGGGTCTAAACTCTAATATAGACTACACACTGGCGGCCACAGGAGGGGGAGGGAGGCGAGGCGTATATACATCGGACAACTTATTTACGCCAGGCGCTCGCTGCGCTGCGGCATTTAAACGTCATTATCTCCCAAAGTACTGCATGAATTTCAGCGAAATTTTATAGGAAGACGTGTAGTTGATGCAGCATAAGTACTGTAAGCTTCATGTCGTTATCTTGTATGGTTTTTGAGTTATAGGAAAAATATGGCAGGGCCAGGGGCAGATTTCACCTTCCCCCCGTAATTACTGTAAAGGTTAGGTCAGCTTCGATTATGTTATAACAATCGTTTCCTACCACACCCGGAAAACGAACGTCAGTTGTCTACGAGACTCCAAAACACCCCCATCCCCGGTAGTGACGCAGCGCAGCGAGCGCCTGGCGTAAATCAGTTGTCCGATGTATTTACGGGGGGAGGGAGGATATGGGGGCCATGGCCCCATCTTTGGCCTTAAGGGGGGGGGGGGCAACATGTCTTTAGAATAGACCCCATCTTTTGCTCCAGACATATTTCCTCGTTTTGACCCTGCATGCTGGTTCCAATAGCAAAAATTAGTTCTCCATCCCGCTCAAAAACTCAAATTTTGGCGATAATTTTGTTTTTGGCGAAACTCAAATTTTGGCGATTAATTATTATTGTGCCGTTTCGCCGCCAATACTAATTTATTGCATGTATACGATTTACTGCTCGTAAACAACGGCTTCCAACCCCTCCCCTGGTTACGAACCTCGACTTCCCTCTTGGTCAATTCTTCATTAGCTGTCTGGGGCCGCCCTTGACTGTATAAATTACATATTTTAGCACCATCCGCGGCACTTTAAAGGGACTATCCCACCTTAAAGGGAAATAATGACCTTTTGATTTTGTTAGCAACAATTTCTTAGGCTACCGTTATGTTTTTAAAATTATTTTATTTAAATTTAAGAATTAAATAAAATTATTCCCAGATTCAAAGGTGTAAGTTTGGAAAAAATACAAAACAAGTACCTTGTGTACTTCATGAAGGTCATTGACAAATTCGTCCTTCCCTACCATTGTTAACATCGAGTGCGGCATTTGTGGAGGCTCTGTGACATTTCTGATTTAACTGAGCGCTGCTCGGGCACCCGCTAGTAGCGCTTTCGTTCTCCATGGCAACCAAGCGTCAGCCAATCAAAAGCCAGAAAGGGAATACGTTCTGGCTTTGCATTGGCTCACGCCTGGTTGCCATGGAGAACGAAAGCGCTACTAGCGTGCGTTCGAGCAGCGCTCTGATCCGTGAAGCAATCCGTGAAGCATCTGTGATGTATGACTGACTATCAGTATAAGTCATGAATAACAACAACATGCAAACTATACGAACTCGAATAAAATAAGAGCGGAATAAATTGAACCCCAGGCAAGCTAGTATTCGCAAAGCACTCGGCACTGCGCCACAATAGCAAAAGGTGAGGGAAATGCATATTGGATACAATATTATTACGTCATAAGTTTCTGAAGTGTCAACTGCTATGAAATACAGTGATAAAATACCTTTAATATTGATTAACAAGAAAATTCAAACTTAAAAACAATAATTTGAATAAGTCTTTAATTAGCTTTCAACTCGAAATCAGATATATTTTGCAATGCTACACAAGAATGGCACCAGTGACGTCATTGACAAAGCCGGCTACGGGACTTGGGTATACTAATCAGGAACAACTCGCCAAGTGCGCCGAGATGGTTAAGTGCGCCGAGAAGCATGACAATGACTTTGTAAACAAATCGCCGACGCTAAATAGGTCGCCGTCGATGGGCATCGATGAGCTTCTGATTTAATTGCCAGTTTTGTGTTATTGTTCGTTAGTTTTTTTGGGAAAAATTATTATTTTTCATGATAAAATAAAGCATAGTGTTATATACAGCCACAGACAAACTATACACAACTCCTAATGTTGAAAACAAATGAATCGATTTGCAAAAATTGAGGGTCGCAACCACTAACTATGCCGCGTTGATGTGCATCGATGAGCTTCCGATTTTATTGCCACTGTTTCCAATCGCTGTTAGTTTTAGAAGATCGCCGGGCATATAATCACAACAAGCAGAACGCACAATATATTTTCCACTCCATTGCGTAAAAAAACAATACGGGAAAAGCCCGCAGTTTGATGAGGACCAAAAGTACTTGACAAAAGGTCAGAAATAGTGCAAGTACCGGTCGTTAAAAGTGTGGAACGCTTATCAACTTTAACTTGAAATATCTTTCGGTAGGAAAGTTTTCATGCAAAATGTGATGAATTTACAATATATTTTGATCTCGTCTGGCGATTTCAAGTGCTAACTCCATTTTAGTGGAAAAGGTCATTATTTCCCTTTAACATTATATTGGAGTTGAGATAGCCATTTTGATGGTTTGGCATTGAAATTAAGTATGGTAGCAGTTGAAACAACCACAATGATCTAATCAAAAAGATATTCAAGTTTGATTTTAACATCTGTACAAAATAAGGCCCATGTGTATTTGAATAGGGCCTCTAAACCGACAGCGTCGTCTCTCTTTACCCAACTGGTAATGATAGTTGACTTGTTTTAAAGTCAGCCTTGGCATATTTTCGTCTTTCATTTATCGATCCCCGGGTGGTTCGCAATCTAGAGGCTAGCACTATCAGCTGGAGTTGATGCAGTAGTTGGCCGCCAGGGACCGCTGGTGAGTCAGGGTGTTATGACGTCGCAAGTAAATGGTACCAGTTAAATATTTAACGCTAAATATTTATTTATGTATAAATAAATACATAAATCAATATTTAGTGGTACCATTTGCTTGCGACGTCATAACACCCTGGCTCACTAGCGGTCCCTGGCGGCCAACTGCTGCAACAACTCCAGTTGATAGTTCTAGCCAATCTAGACACCGGGTGTTTCGCTTTTTCTGCGCAATGAATGTCGACAAAAAAAAATTGTGCCATACATTTGGCAGTACAAAGGATTTCCCTGTTACTAAAAAAAAATATGACTTCATCAACCCAACTTTTCGCTTAAGACTAAAAATTTAATATCTTCCTAGATAAGCAATTTTTTGGGAAAAAAGTTCACGAACATGTTCAGCTGACCTCGCCTGACATGGAGACATACAATTAAGTGTGATTCGACAACTTTCAAAAAGGTGAGACAGTCCCTTCAAATGATAGAAAGGGTACAACTGATATTGCAAATACCTACCTATAACAAACGTCAATTAAAAAAAAAATATGAAATAGGGGCACCCTCAAAATATAGTGGACCGAATCCGTTGAGTTTTCAGATTTGGGTATAGGTAAGGGCACCGCTGCAATTGATGACCCCCCCCCTTCCCCTTGAAGATTTTCTGGTTCCTCCCCTGGACCAAACTGACCCGGTTTTGGAATCAGCACATCTCCACCAATCCATAAAGGTAAGGCAAGCCAACATTTTCCCAGTAGGATCGTCATGGGGCCATCCCCAAAACACCGATTTCCCCGTTGGCTCATGTGTTGAAGGCCACGGACCATGACTTTAGTGACGTCATTACTTAGGAATGTCAAACATTTGGCGGGGGCTGCCCCTATGTGGCAAGTTACTAAGAACCTAAAATAATAATTGATATTGTTATATCTGCTCTACAAATCTGCTAGCTCAGTTCAAAACCCCAATCAAGGGGTTTTGTTCCCTTTAACCCTCGCCCGGATAGGGCAAAATCACTACGTGTTCGGGTAGGGGGGGAGGGTTGGTTGGTACGACCCCCCCCCCCCCCCCTCCTTAGCGTTTCGCCCCTAATTGAGCTAGAGATTCGATTCAAAGACGAGCGTGTTGCTTGTGACGAGAGGAAGCGATTGGTACCCGATTTTAAGGTATTTAGTCATTAGGTGACCTCTGAGGTCATGTCAATGACTCAAAAGTCATCCAAATGGGAAATGCGTATGCATTTAATTTTATCGAGCTAGAATCGTGAATGAGCATATCATAATGCTTAATAGGTGCCAAATTCGTAATCAACATCACCAAATGTCCTAAAAACTGCCAAATTCCAAAAAGGTCATGTCAGGTCATCTGAGGTCAGTGACCTCGGTTGACCTGTGGATGCGTATGACCCCAGTGGAACATATAAGTATCTAAAATGGATCCCAAATTTGAAATCAGCGTCACAAATTGTCTTAGAAACCGCCAGAAGCCCAAAAAAGTAATCGGAGGTCATCGGAGGTCAATTACCTCAGTTGACCTCTGAAATGGTCAATCGAGGTCACAATCTCAGTGGAAACCACAACTGTCACCTGGAAACACCTTTGCATATGCTCCTGAACAACAAACACTCGGAAACTGCACAAGTTACAAGCATCGATCTGCGGGACACCAGTTGCGCTTGACATGACCTTGAGAAACAGGTCATAGGTCACGGGTCATGTGGGTTAGAAATGCAAATTTTTCAGATTGTGTCAAATTTTTCAAAAGTAGGGTACTGAAAGTTTGATCGCAATGTGTTAGAAACTACGCGAGTTATTCCAGAAAAACCGAGGGGGGGGGGGGGGTTAACCCTATTTGTAACAGGGGGGGAGGGCGGATTCCACCCCCATGTTTTTCGCAGATATTTCCAGAACGGCTGGGAGCAGGCCCATGAAATTTTGGGACTTTTCCCAAAATAGATTTTCACATATGGAGTCAAAATTTTGAGTTATTAAAGGGAAGTGTCGACCTTGGTAGGTTCGAGCGAATGCTATAAAATTACTAAACAGAGTACGCAAATAATTATTCTGCTATTGATTTGTCAGAAAACCCGGGAACTGTGGAGATATTCATGCAATAAAATATACAACATGACGTCATTTTCAGATTTACGTCACACACGCGTCACACCTCCCGATTTTATGGTGAATCGAATTAGGTAAACAGTGCCGCTTTATGTGTGCCGCCAGTTTTATAAGGGACAAAATTAATGGAACAGCCAGAATGGCCACTTCCACCACCAAAGTGGACACTCTCCCCATCAATTTAACAAACACGCCAGAATGGCCCAAGCCACCTCCAAAAATACCAATTCACCACCAAAAACACGAATCCACCACCAACGATGCCAGATGGAATATGGAATACAGAAACCCGACTAAACAGCATGAACATTGAACAGCATCAGGGTGCCGGCGGAGGACTTTGAACAATCACCAAAATTAATAACTTTTTAAAGCAACTTGCTGGTCAAAGACATGCCATAATATACGTAATTGAAGCATCTCATACTCGCTGTTCGCCGTTATCAGCGATCATGGGCATCAAGCTAGGATTTTAGGTTACGGGGAGGATGGATAAATCCAAGATAAATCGATATGCCGATCGACCTAGCTTCATGGGCGTCGCCAGGATTTTTAGGCTGGGGTTGGCAAAATGCAAATGCAAACTAAAGCCGGACCACGCCGGATCGAATGGTGAAGACTCCGCCCAAATCGGTCCCATAGGTTCGGAGCATGGAGTCGTCAACGATTTTTGGTGGTTTTGGTCCAATTTGGTCCACTTACATTGGACTAAAGTGGATAACACTCAAAACGGCACCGTTTTGAACCGCGCTAGATCGAATGGTGAAGGCCCCACCCAAATCGGTTCCCATAGGTTAGGAGCATGACGTCGTCGGCAACGATTTTTGGCAGTTTTGGTCCAATTTGGTCCACTTAAATTGGACCAAAATGGATAAAACTCAAAACGGCACCGTTTTGGACCACGCCGGATCGAATGGTGAAGACCCCGCCAAAATCGGTCCGGCCATAGGTTCGGAGCATGACGCCGTCGGAAAATTGGTACGGGGAAATTCGGGTCCAATTTGGTCCACTTAGACTGCACCAAAGTGGATACAACTCAAAACTGCACCCATTCCGACCAGTCGGAATCGATTGGTGAAGAAATCAAGTACATCGTCGGCTAATCTGATCGTTTTTTTTTTACCCTGCAATTGCAATGGCGGCGGGACCCGTACTTGTCAGTTGTCACGACGCTATGACAGTTTAGTTTATAAAATTATCTTGTTTAGCTGACGAGGTCAAATATACTAATGTCTGGTTTTATTTATACTTTCCCTACTAGATTGTGGCATTCGGTCCAAGTGATTTGGTGGTAAGTTAGCCAATTAGGCTGTGACTGTCTTTTTGGACATTTTTTCTTCCATCTGGATACTCAAGTGGACGTTTCGGCTGCAGGATGTGCTATATTGGTGGTGGAAGTTTCCAATTTGGTGGTGGCATTGTCAAAATTGGTGGTATTAATCTATTTGGCTATGGTGTGTCCATTTTGGTGGCGTTTTGTTCATTTTGGTGGCAAGTGGTCTTTTTGGTGTTCTGTCCGTTTTGGTGATTGATTAATAGGGAGCCGTTTTATAATGCACACCGTAAGATACACATAACAGGTACGCCATCTGGTAGCACTTTCTTCTGTGACGTCACATGGATTCGATTTTTTTGTCTGTGGCAACGAAAGGAAAAACGGGTATTTTCGTCAAGTCTTTCCAGAGCGCTGTTCGGCGGCCGGCTCTCGCGAGAGCGCTCACCGACGTCACACAGGGCAGTGTCGTCACAATGAGTGACGTCGGCTCGCGGCCGCCGAACACCAGCGAGCAAACCCGTTAGCAAGCCATGCTAGCGCTCTTTTTCAATCGCTGGAATGCCGCTCGCGCGCGAGCACGTGACGTCACGTAAGGGGGCACGCGTACATGAAACTGTGCGCGTATCGTCATCGTTTGCTCGCTCCTGATTGGTGAATCGCACGTTGCTAGGCAACCTGCGAGCCCACTAGCACTGGCTAGCGTGAGAGCCGGCAGCCGAACAGGGCTCTGAAGAACAAATTAACTTACAAAGTAGGAACCATAGACACTTTTTGGAAGTTTTAAACATGAAGGAAGCAGATCAATCCCGAGGCCAATTCTAACGCTACGTGACGTCACGGCTGCCCGTCATTCCCGGAAAGCGCTTTCCGCTACGCTGCATTTGTTTGGTGAGTTGCAGGGGGTGTCATCCCGGGATTCCTATGTATCGGCTGCCGAGCGGCAAGGCATTAGTGATGACGTCACTGGTGCTCTGGTCCAGTCGTGACCTGCCCCGTCACCGCAGCTTCGCTTTCGAGCGTTTTGCAGTCTTTTGACGGGTGTTGACGAGCAGCAATTTGAAGTCGTCGCCGTTAGATAAGTAAGTTAGTTAGGTTGCAAGTTAGTTAGGTTGCCTTTGAAATATTGTTTTTTTTAGCATATCTAGGAACATTACTCCAAAACAATGCCATTTATCGCCCTTCAGGCAGACCGGGGCAGCGTGTGGCCGTCCCGCCCCTCAGCCGGACCGGTGCAGCGTATGCCCGTCTCGCCCCTCAGCCAGACCGGGGCAGCGTATGGCCGTCTCACCCCTCAGTCAGACCTGCAGCGTATGCCGTCTCGCCACTCAGCCAGACCGGGGCAGCGTATGGCCGTCCCCCCCCCCCCCCCCCTCAGCCGGACCGGGCCAGCGTGTAGCCGTCTCACCCCTCAGTCAGACCGGGGCAGCGTATGGCCGTCTCAACTCTCAGCCAGACCGGGGCAGCGCATGGCCGTTTCACCCCTCAGTCAGATCGGTGCGGGTCTGCCTGAGGGGTGAGACGGCCTGGGTCATACGCTGCCCAGGTCCAGCTGGGAGGGAGGGGGAGACGGCCATATGCTGCCCAGTGCACCGGTCCGGCTGAGGGGTGAGACGGCATACGCTGCCCGGTCTGGCTGAGTGGTGAGACGGCATACGCTGCAGGTCTGACTGAGGGGTGAGACGGCCATACGCTGCAGGTCTGACTGAGGGGTGAGACGGCCATACGCTGCCCCGGTCTGGCTGAGGGGCGAGACGGGCATACGCTGCACCAGCCCGGCTGAGGAGCGAGACGGCCACACGCTGCCCCGGTCTGGCTGAGGGGCGAGAAATGACATTGTGTTGGCTTAATGTTCAAGATATGCTTAAAAAAACAACTTTAAAAAACAAAATATTTCAAAAGCATAGTCTTGCAACCTAACTACCTAACATACTTATCGAACGGCGATAACTTCAAATTACCGCTCCTCAATACTCGTCAACACCCGTCAAAAGACCGCAAAACGCTCGAAAACGCAGCTGCGGTGACGGGGCTGGCCACGATTGGACCAGAGCACCAGTGACGTCATCTCTAATTTTGTGCCGCTCGGCAGTCGATACATGGGGAATCTCGGGATGACACCCCCTGGCATAAATTATAACGGTGTTCAATAAGACGTGGTGTGCTGTGTACAATAAGCTTGACCAATCACCGTTGAGCTCGCTAGAGCCAGCTCATCGCTGATTGGTCAACCTTACTGTACACACCGTGCGAATGCTAGTCTGAACACCACTATTTTCATGCGGGGCGGGCGGCAATCGCCAAGGCCACCAAGCTTGGCGAAATAGAGCCAAGTTCTTTGGGCTATAATGCTATGACGTCATCAGTCAATCTGGTATAAACCTCCCATCTAGTATAAACCTTGGCGGTTCGTTCGAAAACCAGCTCTAGAGCCGTTGAGGTATAGTATTGAGAAAAACGAACATTGGATCATATGATTTATATATCCAAGCTGCAATTCTGCTATCTCAGTTCAAAGCCCCATGTTAAAGGAAATAGTTCACCTTCAACATTAGTTTTAAACTGAGATAGCCCGTGTTGGGAAACCCCTATCTGCAAGTTTCCTTGACTGAAAAACTCTCCAGCCGAATATATTTGAGTTTTTGGCGAAGTAATGCGGTGCTGGCGAAATAATGTTGTACTGGTTTTAGCCCGGGCAGAGGCTATACCATCAGCCAATCAGCTTGCAGCTGGTGCTAGCAAGCGTTCGCCGGCCGCCGGTTGGCACATCTCCAATGCGAGTCTATCTTTACGCGACTACTTTCGAATCTGATTGGCTGAACCATTGTTTACATTCGCGTGACGTCAGGACTCTGACTCAGAGAGTATGCATATAGTTTTGATGAACAATACAAATTTACAGCCTTCTGTCCTGAATCGGCGCGATATAAGGCCATTTTTGGCAATATAAAAATAAATTATATTAAAAAATATAATCAAATCGTGTTGGGTAAAAAATTTCCAAGGTGAACTATTTCCTTTAAGGTCGACACTTCCCTTTAACCTGAACAGAGGTGGTTCCAGGGCACGGTTTTGGGAGGGTTCGGCGTCGACATTTGGCGATAATACGGAAATGCGATCTTCATGGTTTCTTCCTAACTGCCTAACTGTATGAAGAAGTTGTATCGGTTTACGGCGATTGCAACATATGCGTGTATGTGTGTGTGTGTGTGTGTGTGTGTGTGTGTGTGTGTGTGTGTGTGTGTGTGTGTGTGTGTGTGTGTGTGTGTGTGTGTGTGTGTGTGTGTGTGTGTGTGTGTGTGTGTGTGTGTGTGTGTGTGTGTGTGTGTGTGTGTGTGTGTGTGTGTGTGTGTGTGTGTGTGTGTGTGTGTGTGTGGTGTGTGTGTGTGTGTGTGTGTGTGTGTGTGTGTGTGTGTGTGTGTGTGTGTGTGTGTGTGTGTGTGTGTGTGTGTGTGTGTGTGTGTGTGTGTGTGTGTGTGTGTGTGTGTGTGTGTGTGTGTGTGTGTGTGTGTGTGTGTGTGTGTGTGTGTGTGTGTGTGTGTGTGTGTGTGTGTGTGTGTGTGTGTGTGTGTGTGTGTGTGTGTGTGTGTGTGTGTGTGTGTGTGTGTGTGTGTGTGTGTGTGTGTGTGTGTGTGTGTGTGTGTGTGTGTGTGTGTGTGTGTGTGTGTGTGTGTGTGTGTGTGTGTGTGTGTGTGTGTGTGTGTGTGTGTGGTGTGTGTGTGTGTGTGTGTGTGTGTGTGTGTGTGTGTGTGTGTGTGTGTGTGTGTGTGTGTGTGTGTGTGTGTGTGTGTGTGTGTGTGTGTGTGTGTGTGTGTGTGTGTGTGTGTGTGTGTGTGTGTGTGTGTGTGTGTGTGTGTGTGTGTGTGTGTGTGTGTGTGTGTGTGTGTGTGTGTGTGTGTGTGTGTGGTGTGTGTGTGTGTGGTGTGTGTGTGTGTGTGTGTGTGTGTGGTGTGTGTGTGTGTGTGTGTGTGTGTGTGGTGTGTGTGTGTGTGTGTGTGTGTGTGTGTGTGTGTGTGTGTGTGTGTGTGTGTGTGTGTGTGTGTGTGTGTGTGTGTGTGTGTGTGTGTGTGTGTGTGTGTGTGTGTGTGTGTGTGTGTGTGTGTGTGTGTGTGTGTGTGTGTGTGTGTGTGTGTGTGTGTGTGTGTGTGTGTGTGTGTGTGTGTGTGTGTGTGTGTGTGTGTGTGTGTGTGTGTGTGTGTGTGTGTGTGTGTGTGTGTGTGTGTGTGTGTGTGTGTGTGTGTGTGTGTGTGTGTATGTGTGTATGTGTGGATGTATGTGTGTATGTATGTATGTATGTATGTATGTATGTATGTATGTATGTATGTATGTATGTATGTATGTATGTATGTATGTATGTATGTATGTATGTGTGTAATGTGTATGTATGTATGTATGTATGTGTGTATGTGTCTATGTATGTGTCTATGTATGTGTCTATGTGTTTGTGATATATATATATATATATATATATATATATATATATATATATATATATATATATATATATATATATATATATATATATATATATATATATATATCTATCTATCTATCTATCTATCTATCTATCTATCTATCTATCTATCTATCTATCTATCTATCTATCTATCTATCTATATATATATATATACATACACATACACATACACATACACATACACATACACATACACATACACATACACATACACACATACACACATACACACATACACACATACACACATACACACATACACACATACACACATACACACATACACACATACACACATACACACATACACACATACACACATACACACATACACACATACACACATACACACATACACACATACACACATACACACATACACACATACACACATACACACATACACACATACACACATACACACATACACACATACACACATACACACACATACACACATACACACATACACACATACACACATACACACATACACACATACACACATACACACATACACACATACACACATACACACATACACACATACACACATACACACATACACACATACACACATACACACATACACACATACACACATACACACATACACACATACACACATACACACATACACACATACACACATACACACATACACACATACACACATACACACATACACACATACACACATACACACATACACACATACACACATACACACATACACACATACACACATACACACATACACACATACACACATACACACATACACACATACACACATACACACATACACACATACACACATACACACATACACACATACACACATACACACATACACACATACACACATACACACATACACACATACACACATACACACATACACACATACACACATACACACATACACACATACACACATACACACATACACACATACACACATACACACATACACACATACACACATACACACATACACACATACACACATACACACATACACACATACACACATACACACATACACACATACACACATACACACATACACACATACACACATACACACATACACACATACACACATACACACATACACACATACACACATACACACATACACACATACACACATACACACATACACACATACACACATACACACATACACACATACACACATACACACATACACACATACACACATACACACATACACACATACACACATACACACATACACACATACACACATACACACATACACACATACACACATACACACATACACACATACACACATACACACATACACACATACACACATACACACATACACACATACACACATACACACATACACACATACACACATACACACATACACACATACACACATACACACATACACACATACACACATACACACATACACACATACACACATACACACATACACACATACACACATACACACATACACACATACACACACACATACACACATACACACATACACACATACACACATACACACATACACACATACACACATACACACATACACACATACACACATACACACATACACACATACACACATACACACATACACACATACACACATACACACATACACACATACACACATACACACATACACACATACACACATACACACATACACACATACACACATACACACATACACACATACACACATACACACATACACACATACACACATACACACATACACACATACACACATACACACATACACACATACACACATACACACATACACACATACACACATACACACATACACACATACACACATACACACATACACACATACACACATACACACATACACACATACACACATACACACATACACACATACACACATACACACATACACACATACACACATACACACATACACACATACACACATACACACATACACACATACACACATACACACATACACACATACACACATACACACATACACACATACACACATACACACATACACACATACACACATACACACATACACACATACACACATACACACATACACACATACACACATACACACATACACACATACACACATACACACATACACACATACACACATACACACATACACACATACACACATACACACATACACACATACACACATACACACATACACACATACACACATACACACATACACACATACACACATACACACATACACACATACACACATACACACATACACACATACACACATACACACATACACACATACACACATACACACATACACACATACACACATACACACATACACACATACACACATACACACATACACACATACACACATACACACATACACACATACACACATACACACATACACACATACACACATACACACATACACACATACACACATACACACATACACACATACACACATACACACATACACACATACACACATACACACATACACACATACACACATACACACATACACACATACACACATACACACATACACACATACACACATACACACATACACACATACACACATACACACATACACACATACACACATACACACATACACACATACACACATACACACATACACACATACACACATACACACATACACACATACACACATACACACATACACACATACACACATACACACATACACACATACACACATACACACATACACACATACACACATACACACATACACACATACACACATACACACATACACACATACACACATACACACATACACACATACACACATACACACATACACACATACACACATACACACATACACACATACACACATACACACATACACACATACACACATACACACATACACACATACACACATACACACATACACACATACACACATACACACATACACACATACACACATACACACATACACACATACACACATACACACATACACACATACACACATACACACATACACACATACACACATACACACATACACACATACACACATACACACATACACACATACACACATACACACATACACACATACACACATACACACATACACACATACACACATACACACATACACACATACACACATACACACATACACACATACACACATACACACATACACACATACACACATACACACATACACACATACACACATACACACATACACACATACACACATACACACATACACACATACACACATACACACATACACACATACACACATACACACATACACACATACACACATACACACATACACACATACACACATACACACATACACACATACACACATACACACATACACACATACACACATACACACATACACACATACACACATACACACATACACACATACACACATACACACATACACACATACACACATACACACATACACACATACACACATACACACATACACACATACACACATACACACATACACACATACACACATACACACATACACACATACACACATACACACATACACACATACACACATACACACATACACACATACACACATACACACATACACACATACACACATACACACATACACACATACACACATACACACATACACACATACACACATACACACATACACACATACACACATACACACATACACACATACACACATACACACATACACACATACACACATACACACATACACACATACACACATACACACATACACACATACACACATACACACATACACACATACACACATACACACATACACACATACACACATACACACATACACACATACACACATACACACATACACACATACACACATACACACATACACACATACACACATACACACATACACACATACACACATACACACATACACACATACACACATACACACATACACACATACACACATACACACATACACACATACACACATACACACATACACACATACACACATACACACATACACACATACACACATACACACATACACACATACACACATACACACATACACACATACACACATACACACATACACACATACACACATACACACATACACACATACACACATACACACATACACACATACACACATACACACATACACACATACACACATACACACATACACACATACACACATACACACATACACACATACACACATACACACATACACACATACACACATACACACATACACACATACACACATACACACATACACACATACACACATACACACATACACACATACACACATACACACATACACACATACACACATACACACATACACACATACACACATACACACATACACACATACACACATACACACATACACACATACACACATACACACATACACACATACACACATACACACATA
>JAXIVJ010019540.1:17500-18888 GCA_036785665.1 Chirona hameri | reverse complement strand
GGCATACAACACCGCCTCCGGGCATACTACACCGCCTCCGGGCATACCACACCGCCTCCGGGCATACAACACCGCCTCCGGGCAAACTACACCGCCTCCGGGCATACCACACCGCCTCCGGGCATACAACACCGCCTCCGGGCATACTACACCGCCTCCGGGCATACCACACCGCCTCCGGGCATACAACACCGCCTCCGGGCATACTACACCGCCTCCGGGCATACCACACCGCCTCCGGGCATACAACACCGCCTCCGGGCATACAACACCGCCTCCGGGCATACCACACCGTCTCACGTCATCATCAGCAACATCATCAGCAACATCATCAGCAACATCATCAGCAACATCACCAGCAACATCATCATCAACATCATCAGCAACATCATCAGCAACATCATCAGCAACATCATCATCAACATCATCATCAACAGCAACATCATCATCAGCAACATCATCATCAGCAACATCATCATCATCATCATCATCATCATCATCATCATCATCATCATCATCATCATCATCATCATCATCATCATCATCATCATCATCATCATCATCATCATCATCATCATCATCATCATCATCATCATCATCATCATCATCATCATCATCATCATCATCATCATCATCATCATCATCTTCATCATCATCATCATCATCATCATCATCATCATCATCATCATCATCATCATCATCATCATCATCATCATCATCATCATCATCATCATCATCATCATCATCATCATCATCATCATCATCATCATCATCATCATCATCATCATCATCATCATTATCATCATCATGCCCGGAGGCGGTGTTGTACCGCCTCCGGGCATACCACACCGCCTCCGGGCATACAACACCGCCTCCGGGCATACTACACCGCCTCCGGGCATACCACCACCGCCTCCGGGCATACAACACCGCCTCCGGGCATACTACACCGCCTCCGGGCATACCACACCGCCTCCGGGCATACAACACCGCCTCCGGGCATACTACACCGCCTCCGGGCATACCACACCGCCTCCGGGCATACAACACCGCCTCCGGGCATACAACACCGCCTCCGGGCATACCACACCGCCTCCGGGCATACAACACCGCCTCCGGGCATACAACACCGCAAACGGGCATACCACACCGTCTCACGTCATCATCAGCAACATCATCAGCAACATCATCAGCAACATCATCAGCAACATCACCAGCAACATCATCAGCAACATCATCAGCAACATCATCAGCAACATCATCATCAACATCATCATCAACATCATCATTAACATCATCATCAACATCAACATCATCATCAACATCATCATCAACATCATCATCAACATCATCATCAACATCATCATCAACATCATCATCATCACATC
>JAXIVJ010019540.1:7500-10000 GCA_036785665.1 Chirona hameri | reverse complement strand
CAGCAACATCATCATCAGCAACATCATCATCAGCAACATCATCATCATCATCATCATCATCATCATCATCATCATCATCATCATCATCATCATCATCATCATCATCATCATCATCATCATCATCATCATCATCATCATCATCATCATCATCATCATCATCATCATCATCATCATCATCATCATCATCATCATCATCATCATCATCATCATCATCATCATCATCATCATCATTATCATCATCAACATCATCATCAACATCATCATCAACATCATCATCAACATCATCATCAACATCATCATCAACATCATCAGCAACATCATCAGCAACATCATCAGCAACATCATCAGCAACATCATCAACAACATCATCATCAGCAACATCATCATCAGCAACATCATCATCAGCAACATCATCATCATCATCATCATCATCATCATCATCATCATCATCATCATCATCATCATCATCATCATCATCATCATCATCATCATCATCATCATTATCATCATCATGCCCGGAGGCGGTGTTGTACCGCCTCCGGGCATACCACACCGCCTCCGGGCATACAACACCGCCTCCGGGCATACTACACCGCCTCCGGGCATACCACACCGCCTCCGGGCATACAACACCGCCTCCGGGCATACTACACCGCCTCCGGGCATACCACACCGCCTCCGGGCATACAACACCGCCTCCGGGCATACAACACCGCCTCCGGGCATACCACACCGCCTCCGGGCATACAACACCGCCTCCGGGCATACAACACCGCAAACGGGCATACCACACCGTCTCACGTCATCATCAGCAACATCATCAGCAACATCATCAGCAACATCATCAGCAACATCACCAGCAACATCATCAGCAACATCATCAGCAACATCATCAGCAACATCATCATCAACATCATCATCAACATCATCATTAACATCATCATCAACATCAACATCATCATCAACATCATCATCAACATCATCATCAACATCATCATCAACATCATCATCAACATCATCATCAACATCATCATCAACATCATCAGCAACATCATCAGCAACATCATCAGCAACATCATCAGCAACATCATCAGCAACATCATCAACAACATCATCATCAGCAACATCATCATCAGCAACATCATCATCAGCAACATCATCATCATCATCATCATCATCATCATCATCATCATCATCATCATCATCATCATCATCATCATCATCATCATCATCATCATCATCATCATCATCATCATCATCATCATCATCATCATCATCATCATCATCATCATCATCATCATCATCATCATCATCATCATCATCATCATCATCATCATCATCATCATCATCATCATCATCATCATCATCATCATCATCATCATCATCATCATCATCATCATCATCATCATCATCATCATCATCATCATCATCATCATCATCATCATCATCATCATCATCATCATCATCATCATCATCATCATCATCATCATCATCATCATCATCATCATCATTATCATCATCATGCCCGGAGGCGGTGTTGTACCGCCTCCGGGCATACCACACCGCCTCCGGGCATACAACACCGCCTCCGGGCATACTACACCGCCTCCGGGCATACCACACCGCCTCCGGGCATACAACACCGCCTCCGGGCATACTACGCCGCCTCCGGGCATACCACACCGCCTCCGGGCATACAACACCGCCTCCGGGCATACAACACCGCCTCCGGGCATACCACACCGCCTCCGGGCATACAACACCGCCTCCGGGCATACAACACCGCAAACGGGCATACCACACCGTCTCACGTCATCATCAGCAACATCATCAGCAACATCATCAGCAACATCATCAGCAACATCACCAGCAACATCATCAGCAACATCATCAGCAACATCATCAGCAACATCATCATCAACATCATCATCAACATCATCATTAACATCATCATCAACATCAACATCATCATCAACATCATCATCAACATCATCATCAACATATCATCAACATCATCATCAACATCATCATCAACATCATCATCAACATCATCATCAACATCATCAGCAACATCATCAGCAACATCATCAGCAACATCATCAGCAACATCATCAACAACATCATCATCAGCAACATCATCATCAGCAACATCATCATCAGCAACATCATCATCATCATCATCATCATCATCATCATCATCATCATCATCATCATCATCATCATCATCATCATCATCATCATCATCATCATCATCATAATCATCATCATCATCATCATCATCATCATCATCATCATCATCATCATCATCATCATCATCATCATCATCATCATCATCATCATCATCATCATCATCATCATCATCATCATCATCATCATCATCATCATCATCATCATTATCATCATCAACATCATCATCAACATCATCATCAACATCATCATCAACATCATCATCAACATCATCATCAACATCATCAGCAACATCATCAGCAACATCATCAGC
>JAXIVJ010019539.1:7500-18891 GCA_036785665.1 Chirona hameri | reverse complement strand
AGCATGACGAATTAGCGATCGGAGTTCTCTATTTAAAGGGACTGTCCCACCCTTGTGAAAGTTGTCGAATCACACTTAATTGTATATCTCCATGTCAGGCGAGGTCAGCTGCACATGTTTGTGAACTTTTTTTTCCGAAAAAAAAAAATATGTTTATCTTGGAAGATATTCAACTTTTAGTTTTAAGCGAAAAGTTGGGCTGGTGACGTCATATGATTTTTTTTTTAATGTTTGAAAAATCTCAGAAAAGCGAGTTTTGATGCACATTGGAAATAAAAAAACGTAAAAAGAAAGCAAACTGCATTCTCCTCAAAATGCCTATCTCGGATTTGCCAAATTTTGGGTTTTTGACCACCAAAAATAAAATAAACTGATTTTTCGGGGAACAAATCCACAAAATCATTTTTGGAAGATTTTGAAAACACCGGAATGTATGTTGTAGAACCAAATATGGACGATACCCAAACAGAATTTAAAAGCAATATCTTTATTTTTGACTTTATCTTAATATCTTTATCTTATTTTTTGTTGCGCTTTTTTTTGCTTTTATTGACCAGATACAGACAAATAAATGCCACCGCCGTATTTCTGAGACAAAATTGGTTTAGAAACATGCCTTCTTTATTTAGATTAATCAATTTCAAATGTTTACTTTTTGTGACCTGCCCTTGACCTGAGGTCCACTATGTGGGGTCAGGTTGTGAAAATTGCTACTACTATCGAATTCTACGTGTAAAATAACCCATACAGCATGTGTTGCATGACTTCTGTAGACCTTTTGACAATAGTTACCCTTTGTGACCTGACATTGACCTTAACCTTTGCTCAAAATTTCACTTTCGGCAATGTGGTAGATTATTATACCTTTGAGAGCTTTGTGTGCGATAATAGTCGTACTATAAGGCTTTGAATGGAAAGTATGGCCCATCAACTTAAATAACTCGATTTTGACCTTTGACCTGACCGTGACCCGATATATGACCTTTTATAATTTCGGGTATGCGTTATATTCGTCTCATTGAGAGTTTTTGATCGCCGCCTTGCGCGTCTCGCTGAGGTCATTGGTTCTGAAGATACGAGAGAGGATAAAATCCCCCCCCCCAGGGTGGCGCGTTCGGCGCGCTGGGGGTTAAGTATGTACCCAGCGGCACGCGAGTTAAGTATGTACAGTCGGTCTCATAATGATCTTCCCTCACCATGTTTCTACAACTCATATAATTTCACTTTTGTGTACATGAAGGACTGATTTAAGGCAACGTGTGGTACCTACAGTGCCACATGTGACATGTGACCGGGAGACGTCCGCAGCACGTCCGGAATAGGATGTTAGACAGGGTCTTTAGGCAGGTGGTCAAACACCGGGAGCAACACTGAGCGACCGAATACTGGAGAACTGATGTGTCATTCGTACCAGGGTAATAGAACAACGGGTAGAACAGTAAGGAATTTAACGCCCAAATGAATTAGACAAGATACAATTTGTATCGTAATTGTTTTGTCTATTATAAATTAAAGGTGTTGTTTGTTAACAATAAATTATATTTCCATAGATTACATCTATATTTATTGAATTAAACGCCAGCAAATATACGAAGTAGTAGTCAAAGTAGTGTATTTGTAGTACATGTAGCATTTGGAAGCGATCATATTAAATTTTAGGACGCGTGTACTTCGAGTCAAAGGTACATTTATCCTATACTGCCTTTCTGCTTAAATCGAGTTAATACTAGTTTTACACCAAAAATGCCTCCTGATTAAATCGACTCGGATCTGAGTCGCTTTTGACGTGATTTACACATAACGGCTGTGCAGTGTATGTCGCGTTGTGAGTAGTTTTGACGTGATTTACACATAACGGCTGTACAGTGTATGTCGCGTTGTGAGTAGTTTTGACGTGATTAACACATAAAGGATGTTCGGTGTATGTCGCGTTGTGAGTAGTTTTGACGTGATTTACACATAACGGCTGTGCAGTGTATGTCGCGTTGCGAGTAGTTTTGACGTGATTTACACATAACGGCTGTGCAGTGTATGTCGCGTTGTGAGTAGTTTTGACGTGATTTACACATAACGGCTGTGCAGTGTATGTCGCGTTGCGAGTAGTTTTGACGTGATTTACACATAACGGCTGTGCAGTGTATGTCGCGTTGCGAGTAGTTTTGACGTGATTTACACAACGGCTGTGCAGTGTATGTTACGTTGTGAGTAGCTTTGACGTGATTTACACATAACGGCTGTGCAGTGTATGTCGCGTTGTGAGTAGCTTTGACGTGATTTAAGCATAAGTTATTCGGCATATATCGCGCTGAGTAGTTTTGATGCGACCTACACAAGCGTGTTCGAGTTATGATCACTTTATGAGTAGTCGAAACACAATTAACATTTAAAGGACATTCTGAATACATTTAATATGTACGCATAGGCGCCGAAAGTGGGGGGCGGGGGGCACGTCCCCAAACATTTTCGGATTTTAACATCACGCCTATGGGTGTGCATGGAAATAATCGACTTCAAAACGCGTGTCTGTGGATCTTGACGGGTAAAAGTTAGTACTACCTGCATTGCACATAAACACCATGGGTTTAATGTATTAATGCATTAGGTCCGAGACCTAACTTGGATAATCATTATAATACACAACATTCAGACACAGCCCGTCCAACGTCGGTTCTTCATCTCTCACACGACAAACAGCAACCTGATCACAGAGGCATAGGATATGATAGTCAAGGAGTGCAAAGGAAGTAATCCGCAACATTGGTCAATATCGTTCCGATATCCTGTAGAAAAACAAACAAAGAAAGGCTCCCGCACTTAGTTCTGGGATCTAACAGTCGAAATCAAAAGGGTAAGGAAGGACTATAAACACCATTTTGACAAACTTCTACATGTATCAGCAGCATAACGATTGTTGCAGATTCAATAGCAAAATAAAGGAAACGCTAGTAGAGTAACGCAAACAAATAGCATTCGTCCGTCTTCCGGAGGCAGTGATACCTACTGGATTGACTTTTGAATCATCACACGTTTTGGCCACGGGCTGAACCGACACATACATGCACTCATAAATTCGTCTAAAGAAACCCCTGAACGGTCGATAGAGCATACGAAAGTCTTAACATGACTTTCGTTCCATACGGAGAAGTAATACGCTTAAGAGTATCGTAAAAAGGACGCAGCATCACATATCTCTAACCTCTTCCAATGTCTTTCTGGACTAGAATGGAGTTCATGCTCCCATCACTGGCGACGCAGAACATCATATGTGTACGACATAAGAACAAAGTCTAACATCATTCTTGACTAGATTCCATGCAAATTGAACCAATGAAGTGGAGAAACATTGGATGACATGCATAGTTAAGCGCATTGGTGAAACATTCACAGCATATCATTTGAACATTGCCGTAGTTTTTCAGCCAAAGTTTGCTCGCCGACGCTTAAGTGCATATTTCATCTAAACTAACTGTACACATGCAATTTACGCTATATTTACAAAACAGGTTATGATCCCATAACCGGAAGTGATACAGGCATCGAAGTAACGGCAATGTCAGGTATTTGGCAGGTACTTCTGGCGTCTTCGACACATCATCTTCATGACAGCATACTGCATACGGGATGGGATTTCGGGATGACCGGCAGACGAATCGCCCGGTCTGTGTACTCGGGCGATCCAGACATCCACGGCTTTGTCCAGGAGTCTGAGAATAGGCAGAAATGAATCGTCAAAATCACGGTATAAAACTTATTAGCCATTTAATTCATAGACAACTTATAAGCATCAACTTGTATTCAAGACATCGGAACAAAATACAAAATGCTGCTAAACGCACCGTAAATATTTACACGATTTTGTAGTTCTCAACGTTTCAATGTACGCTTCATCCAGCTAAATGTTGAACATAAGGATTAATCAATATCTAAGCGATACATTAATTATAATCCTCTGCTCAGGATTGCATCCAATGAAAATCACCATTGTTCCTGAAACACATTCATGGGACTTGCCTTATTTCCTTGGTTTCCGTCTCTAGCGCACTGATGCGAGCCTCCAAATCACCAAAGGAAGAAAAACAGTCACCTGTCTTTAACTCGACCATCCTCTTGCTGTCCTGGAGATTTCAATCGTCTGGAATAACAAGAAAAATCCATCAGTTATGTATGAAATGCTTCGTTTTAAGAACACTGCAAAATTGAATTTATAACTGCTTCATATGTGAAATTTGTATCAACTTATAATGAAGTTCACATTTCAAGCACATACACTGTTCATATGAAATCCATAGGCGTGCCATAGACAAAACATTATTTCCAAGGAACACGAGGGTCCAGGGTCCAATGACCAGGAATGAAGGGCGAAGGTCCATGGATGAGGGTCCGTGGACGAGGGCTCAGGGACGAGAGTCCAGGGAGGAGGAGCTTTGGACGATGGTCAAGGACTCAGGGATCAGGGTCCATTGATCAGGAATGAGGTATGATGGTCCGTGGAGAGGGCCCGGATGAAGGTTAAGAGTCCATTGATCAGGAATGAGGTATGAGGGTCCGTGGAGAGGGCCCGGATGAAGGTTAAGAGTCCAGAGACAAGGACTCATGGACGAGGATCCAGGGACGAGGGTCCAATGACCAGTAATGAGGGACGAGGATCCAGGGTCGAGGAATGATAGATGATGGTTCAGTGACAAGGGATGAGGATCAAGGGTTGAAGGTCCAGTGACAAGGGCTCAGGGACGACGGTCCATTAACCAGGAATTAGGGACCAGA
This sequence comes from Chirona hameri, assembly GCA_036785665.1. Classification (NCBI taxonomy): domain Eukaryota; kingdom Metazoa; phylum Arthropoda; class Thecostraca; order Balanomorpha; family Balanidae; genus Chirona; species Chirona hameri. Next base: position 14,127 of record JAXIVJ010019539.1, on the reverse strand, counting down.
ATCCAGCGACGGGAGTCCAGGGGGAGGTCCAGGGATAAGGCTCAGGGACAGGGGTCCAGTGGCAAGGAATGAGGGATGGGGGGTTCAGTGACCAGGAATGAGGGTCAAAATATGCAGGTCCAGGGACAAGGGCTCAGGGACGAGGGATGAGGGTCGAGGTACGAAGACCCAGCGACGGGGGGTCCAGGGTAGAGGGTCCAGCGACAAGGGCTCAGGAACGCGGGTCCAGTGATCAGGACTGAGGGGCGAAGAGCCAGTGACCATGAATGAGGGACGAAGGTCCAGTGACCAGGAATGAGGGACGAGGGTCCACTTACCAGGAATGAGGGACTAGGGTCTAGGGACGATGGTGCAGGGGGAGGGTCCAGGGATAAGGGTTCAAGGACAGGGGTCCAGTGGCAAGGAATGAGGGATGAGAGGGGGTTCAGTGACCAGGAATGAGGGATGAGGGTCAAAAGATGAAGGTCCAGGGGGAAGGGCTCAGAGACGAAACGAGGGTCGAGGTACGAGGACCTAGCGACGGGGGGTCCAAGGTAGAGGGTCCATCGACAAGGGCTGAAGTTCGTGGGTCGTGATCAGGACTGAGGGGCGAAGATCCAGTGACCATGAATGAGGGACGAAGGTCCAGTGACCAGTAATGAGACAAAGGTCCAGTGACCAGGAATGAGGGACTAGGGTCTAGGGACGAGAGTCCAGAGGGGATGGTCCAGGGACAAGGGCTAGGACGAAGGTCCAGGGACAAGGGTCCAGTGGCCAGGAAAGAGGGATGAAGGTACAGGGATGAATGTCCAGGGAGGAGGAACTGTGGACGAGGGTCAAAGGACAAGGGATCGGGGACAAGGGTTCAGTGACCAGGAATGAGGGACGAATTTCCAGTGACCAGGAATGAGGGACGAGGGTCCAAGGACGATGATACAGGGACAAGCGCTCAGGGACGAGTATCCAGGGACGAGAGTCCAGGGAGAAGGGTTCAGTAAACAGGAATGAGGGATGAATCATCGTCCAGGGACGAAGATTCATTGACCAGGAATGAGGGATTAGGATCCAGCGACAGGAGTCCAGGGGGAGGTCCAGGGATAAGGCTCAGGGACAGGGGTCGAGTGGCAAGGAATGAGGGATGGGGTTCAGTGACCAGGAATGAGGGATGAGGGTCACAATATGAAGGTCCAGGGACAAGGGCTCAGGGACGAGGGTCGAGGTACGAGGACCCAGCGACGGGGGTCCAGGGTAGAGGGTCCAGCGACAAGGGCTCAGGAACGCGGGTCCAGTGATCAGGACTGATGGGCGAAGATCCAGTGACCATGAATGAGGGACGAAGGTCCAGCGACCAGGAATGAGGGGCAAGGGTCCACTGACTAGGAATGAGGGACTAGGGTCTAGGGACGATGGTGCAGTGGGAGGGTCCAGGACAGGGCTCAAGGACAGGGGTCCAGTGGCAAGGAATGAGGGATGAGGGGGGGGGGGGGGGTGGGGGTCAGTGACCAGGAATGAGGGATGAGGGTCAAAGGATGAAGGTCAAGGGATCAGGGACGAAGATTCAGCGACAAGGGATCAGGGACGAGGGTCGTGATCAGGACTGAGGGGCGAAGATCCAGTGACCAGAAATGAGAGACAAAGGGTCCAGTGACCAGGAATGAGGGACTAGGGTCTAGGGACGAATCCAGGGGGAGTGTCCAGGGACAAGTGCTAGGATGAAGGTCCAGGGACAAGGGTCCAGTGGCCAGGAAAGAGGGACGAAGGTCCAGGGAGGAGGAACTGTGGACGAGGGTTAAAGGACAAGGGATCGGTGACAAGGGTTCAGTGACCAGGAATGAGGGACGAATTTCCAGTGACCAGGAATGAGGGACGAGGATACAGGGACAAGGGCTCGGGGACGAGGATTCAGGGACGAGGGTCCAGGGAGAAAGGCTTAATGACGAGGAGACGAGGATCCAGAGACGAGGGTCCAGTGACGGGGGTCCAGGGAAGAGGGCCCAGGGACAAGCGCTCCGGGACGAGTATCCAGGGACGAGAGTCCAGGGAGAAGGATACAGTGACCAGGAATGAGGGATTAGGGTCCAGGGACGAGGATTCATTGACCAGGAATGAGGGACGAGGGTCTGTGGACGAGGGCTCAGGGAAGAGGGTCCAGGGGTGTGGGTCAAGGGATGATGGTCCATGGAAAAGGGATAAAGGACGAGAATCCAGCGACGATGGACCAGGGATGGGGTCCAGTGACCAGGAATGAGGGACGAGGGTCCATGGATGAGGGTTCGTAGATGAGGGCTCAGGGACGAGGGTACAGGGTTTAGGGTCCAGAGACAAGGGCTCAGGGATAAGGCTCCAAGGGCTCAGGGATAAGGATCCAAGGGCAATGGTCCAGTGACCAGGAATGTGGGACGAGAGTCTAGGGACGAAGGTCCAGGGACAAGGGCTCAGGGATAAGGATACAGGAACGAGGATCCAGGGATGGGGTCCAGTGACAAGGGCTCAGGGACGAGGATTCAGGGACGAGGATTCAGGGACGAGGGCCAAGGGAGAAGGGCTCAAGAATGAGGATCCAGGGACGAGGGTCCAGTGACGGGGGTCAAGAGAAGAGGGACAAGGGCTCAGAGATGAGGATCCAGGGACGAGAGTCCAGCGACAAGGGCTCAGGGACGAGGATTCAGGGACAAGGGTCAAGGGAGAAGGGCTCAAGGATGAGGATCCAGGGACGAAGGTTCAGTGACCAGGAATGTGGGACGAGAGTCTAGGGACCAGGGTCAAGGGATGAGGGTCCAGGGACAAGGGCTCAGGGATAAGGATCCAAGGACAATGATTCAGTGATCAGGAATGTGGGACGAGTCTATGGACGAGGGTCCAGGGGTGAGGGTAAGGGATGAGGGTCTAGGACAGGGGCTCAGTAATAGGGATCCAGGTACGAGGATCCAGGGACGGGGGTCCAGCGACAAGGGCTCAGGGACGAGGCCGAGGGTCAAGGGAGAAGGGCTCAAGGATGAGGATCCAGGGACGAGGGTCCAGTGACGGAGGTCGAGGGAAGAGGGCCCAGGGACAAGGGATCAGGGACGAGAGTCCAGGGAGAAGGGTCCAGTGACCAGGAATGAGGGACGAGAGTCTAGGAACGAGGGTCAAGGGATGGGGGTCCAGTGACAAGGGCTCAGGAACGGGGTCCAGTGACAAGGGCTCAGGGACGGGGTCCAGTGACAAGGGCTCAGGGACGAGGATCCAGTGACCAGGAATGTGGGACGAGTTTAGGCAAAATAAATGACGATCAATAATCTACGAAAGCCATGCAATCCACCCACCTTCAGTCCTCCAGATTTTGCATCCAGCTCTACCCTCTTCTTTCCCCCTTCCCCACCAACACACTCCCGTCACGACCACCGCCGACGCGAAACTGGGGGGCTGGGCCGGCTGTTCTGTTACCCTGGGCCGGCTGGGGCCAGGCGCCAGCCGCGAACCTTTTTTTTCTTCTTTTTTTTTTTACCCGGACCGGCCTATAGCCATATCCCGGGTTTGGGGAAAGTACTTCTGGCAATTTGCCAGGCAAAGAGTTACGTTAGTCGGTTTATGGGAACCCGAGCAAAAAAGGGAATAGGGTAGCTATTTTACGTTAAGTGAATTCTTCACAGTAAATCTAAAGTCTATCTTACGTTAAGTATTTCGTTCAAAGTCAAAGTTAAAATAAAACACGAGACACACATACACAATATATTTCATACACACACAGAACAGAATACTTGTACAGTGTCAGAGTTGATGGAGCCGTGGGGTGCCGTCATTGCAACAGCGGGAGACTGTTGCCAGTCTCCCTAGCTCTGGCGCCTCGGCGAGACCTGGTTGTGGGGTGTGTTTAGCTTGGCGAGAAGTCCTAAATAATAAAAAACCCAGCGTCTAAGGCAAAGGGGAAAAACCTGCGCGGTGGGCCAAAAATGCGCAAGGCAAAAAACCCCTGTTATATTTGTTTAGCTAAACGTGTTTGGTAGAAATAATCTAAGAGGGGACCTATCAATACAAGATAACTATCACCTAACAGTGTAAAAAAGGTTTGACAGGGTGGATACTGCACCGCAGCGCAGTGGACACTGCACCGCAGCGCAGCAGCCACCGCACCGCGGCGCAGCATCGGCGAGTGATCTGGTTTGGCAGGGAATCATGCCGCCGCCAACGCAAAATCGCACATCAGCCATCGGCGTCCCATCGCAGAAATCCCCCGCCAAATCAGCCACGCCACGAAGAGCCACGGCCAGAAACCCTCGCCGCGGGGCCGAGATCCAGCAGGGGGCCCCCGCAACAAGACACCGGCAGCCAACGCGCAACCCCACGTCGGCAGCAACATGATTTAATATACTGCACCGCAGCGCAGCGGACACCACACCGCAGCGCAGTGGAGTGAACACCGCACCGCAGCGCAGCGGCCACCACACCGCAGCGCAGCATCGGCATATGTTATCAGGGGCGGGTGTTCAACTACTCGGCTTTGGCAAGAGCGGAGTAGAGGGAAGAGGAGGGTTGGGAGGAGCATTACGTTAAGAAATGAACAACGAATTCCAATGGAACCTTTCGTTGCGCGACTGATTTGGCAGGGAATCATGCCGCCGCCAACGCAAGACCGCACATTCGTCCCATCGGCGTCCCATCGCAGAAATCCCCCGCCAAATCAGCCACGCAACGAATTTCGCCGCGCGGCCGAGATCAAGCAGGGGGCCCCCGTAACAAGACACCGGCAGCCAACACGGAACCCCACGTCGGCAGCAGCGTGATTTTAACATAATTTAACATGCTGCACCGCAGCGCAGCGGACACTGCACCGCAGCGCAGCAGCCACCGCACCGCGGCGCAGCATCGGCGTGTGATCTGGTTTGGCAGGGAATCATGCCGCCGCCAACGCAAAATCGCACATCAGCCATCGGCGTCCCATCGCAGAAATCCCCCGCCAAATCAGCCACGTCACGAACAGCACCGGCCATTCGCCGCGCGGCCGAGATCCAGCAGGGGGCCCCCGCAACAAGACACCGGCAGCCAACCCGCAACTCCCGCGTCAGCAGTAACTTGATTTAACAGTTAGTCAGGAAGTTATTTCTGACTGGTTTGGCAGGGAATCATGCCGCCGCCAACGCAAAACCGCACATCAACCATCGGCGCCCCATCGCAGAAATCCCCCGCCAAATCAGCTACGCAACGAACAGCCAAGCCATAACCATTCGCCGCGCTACCAATCCAGCAGGGGGCCCCGCAACAAGACACCGGCAGCCAACACGCTACCCCACGTCGGCAGCAACCTGATTTAGCGACCAATTTGACAGGGAATCATGCCGCCGCCAACGCAAAACCGCTCATCTACCATCGGCGTCCCATCTCAAAAATCCCCCGCCAAATCAGCCACGTCACGAACAGCGCCGGCCATTCGCCGCGCGGCCGAGATCCAGCAGGGGGCCCCCGAAACAAAACACCGGCAGCCAACACGCAATTTCCACGTCAGCAGCGGCACAATTTAACGGTTAGTCAGAAACAACTGAATGAAGTATTTGTTGGAGGTGATTTATTATTTCTTGTTGAACCGTCTCAAATTGCGGCGGTAGCGGTTACTTTCAGAGGGGCTGGGGTGGGGGGGCTATCCGGTATTTTAGGGCGAGGGAGCTGGGAAGGAGGGTGGGGGGGAGGGGAGGGATGGTGGGGAGAGGGACCGACTGTCTTCAGAGAGAGGAGGAGGGTGGGAGTTTGGGAGTTGGCGGGTGACGGCTCTGATTAGAGAGGCGTCAGAGTCCTCAGCGTCAGCGTCAGCGTCAGCGTCAGCGTCAGCGTCAGCGTCGGAGGACTCGACCGGGGACTCCGCCAGAGATTCGGCGGGGGTGGGAGTGGGTGCCGCTGGGACACTGCCAGAGTCCAGAAGGGACTCGGCTGAGATGGGGTGGGTCTCGGCCTGCTCTGCCGTCGGTGGGGGTGGGCACTGCCGCCGCTGTGACGGGGCAGGCGGTGGCACCGGTGGGGTGGACCCACTTGAGGTCCGACGGGTGGGCGCGGGTGGGGTTCGGTGGGATGGGGGCAGCGGGGGCCAGACGCTGGGGGCCAGCGCTGGGATGGGAGGTGGGGTGGGGGGGGGGGACCGCCTTGCGGGCCCGGGTCTGCTCGGCGGCTAGCGCTCGGGCAGGGCAGTCACGGGACCATGCGGGGTGGGCGGCCCCGCACGACATGCAGCGAGTGGCTGCGGTGTCGCCACCGACACATTGGGCTGTGTCGTGCGTCTCGGCGCACTTCCCGCAGATGGACTGGCGGGCGTGGCACTGACGCTGGTGGTGGCCAAACCGCCAGCAGGCTCTGCACTGCAGTGGCCCTTGGGTCCACTCCTTGACTGTGACTACTATGTAGCCACAGTAGATGCGTTCCGGGAGCTGTAAGCCCCGGAAACGCAGCCGGACCATGGGGTTGGGGCCTGGTCGCTTAGACCGCATCCGGACCACTTCTGTCACCCCCTGAGTCACTAGCTCCTGGAGGAGCACGGTCTCAGTCAGATTGCTGACTTCGGGGCACAGGATGAATCCCTGGCAGGAATTCATGTGGTCCGGGGCCGTCACCTCACAAGCCTTGTCCATGAAAGACGGGATGGCTAGGAGGGTGGCAGTCTGCTGGCCAGACAGGGTCTGAACC
>JAXIVJ010019539.1:0-2500 GCA_036785665.1 Chirona hameri | reverse complement strand
CAGCTGAACATGTTCGTGATTTTTTTTTCCCGAAAAATACTTATCTTGGAAGATATTCAACTTTTAGTTTTAAGCGAAAAGTTGGGTTGGTGACGTCATATATTTTTTTTTAATGTTGAAAAATTCGCAGAAACTCGAGTTTTGATGCACATTGGAAATAAAAAACGTAAAAAGAAAGCAACCTGCATTCTCCTCAAAATGCCTATCTCGGATTTGCCAAATTTTGGGTTTTAGACCACCAAAAAATAAAATAAACTGATTTTTCGGGGAACAAATCCACAAAATCATTTTTTGGAAGATTTTGAAAACACCGGAATTTATGCTGTAGAACCAAGTATGGACGATACCCAAACATAATTTAAAAGCAATATCTTTATTTTTGACTTTATCTTAATATCTTTATCTTATTTTTTGTTGCGTTTTTTTGCTTTTATTGACCAGATACAGACAAATAAATGCCACCGCCGTATGTCTGAGACAAAACTGGTTTAGAAACATGCCTTTTTTATTTAGATTAATCAATTTCAAATGTTGACATTTTGTGACCTGACATTGACCTTAACCTTTGCTCAAAATTTCACTTTCGGTAATGTGGTAGATTATTATACCTTTGAGAGCTTTGTGTGCGATAATAGTCGTACTATAAGGCTTTGAATGGAAAGTATGGCCTATCAACTTAAATAACTCGATTTTGACCTTTGACCTATCCCAAGGCTGACCTTAAAACAAGTCGATTATCATTACCAGTTGGGTAAAGAGACGACGCTGTCGGTTTAGAGTCCCTATACACATGGGCCTTATTTTTTACAGATGTCAAAATCAAACTCGAATATCTTTTTGATTAGATCATTGTGGTTGTTTTAACTGCTTCCATACTTAATTGCAATGCCTAGCCATATAAATGGCTATATCAACTCAAATATAATGTTAAGGTGGGATAGTCCCTTAACCCGCGCGGCGCTGGGGTCTCCAGCCGAACGCGCGGCGCTGGGGGGGTAAATTTTACCCCCCCCCCCTCGTATCTTCCGAACCAATAACTGCAGCGAGACGCGCAATGCGGCGATCGCAAGCTCTCAACGAGAAGAATCGAATGCATACTCGAAATTCTTAAAATAAGGTCACATGTCAGGTCATGGTCAGGTCAAATGTAAAATGTAAGTATTTGAGTTTTTGGGCTATACTTTCCATCCAAAGCCTTATATTGCAACTATTATCTCACAAAGTGCTCCAGAGTGTATAATGCATTTCCTGCATAAGGTCACAGGTCTACGAAAGCCATGCGACACATGTTGTATGGGTTATTTTACACGTATAATTCGATAGAAGCAGCCATTTTCACAGCCTGACACCATATAATCGTCCTCAGGGCAAGGTCAGGTCACAATAAGGTCAAAATTTGAAATTGGTTAATCTAGATAAACATTGCATGTTTCTAGACTAGTTTTGTCTTCGAAATACAGTGGTGGCATTTATTTGTCTGTATCTGGTCAGTAAAAGCCAAAAAACGCAATTTATAAAAATGACGTCATGAGTTTCTTGTTCTTAGAGAGCCATAAGTCAGTCAAAAATAAAGAAATTGCTTTGAAATTTGGTTTAAATATCGTTCATACTCGGTTCTCTAATATATCTTCCGGTTTTTTGAAAATCTTCAAACAAAAAACTTTTGTGGAAATTCTTCCCCAAAAATCAGTTTTTTGCATTTTGGGGGGTCAAAAACCCAAAATTTTGAAAATCTGAGATAGCCATGTCAAAGATAATGTTATTTTCCTTCTTTTGACGCCTTTTATTTGCAATTTGCAGTAACACGCTATTTTCTACGATTTGTCAAACATTTAACGTTTTTTCACCAACAATGACATGGCATGACGTCACTAAAACGTCATTATCTGCCACAAAATTTCAAGATTTTTTTTTAATGGCAGAAGACGTAGAATTGATGCACCATAAGATACCGTAAGTTTCACTTTGATATCTGTCATAGTTGTCAAGTTATGGAGAAAATCCGGGAGGGGGGGTAAAATTTACCCCCAGCGCCGCGCGGGTTAAAATGGTGTTCAATAGAATTTGTTGTAAATTTATTGTTTGCCTGAAATAAGGCGGATAGTTTATGCAGCCTTTTTTGCTTCCTGGTATTGCAATATCCTACATATCCAACATCCGTGCTAAAATAATAGTTTGTTCCGGAGGAACATCGAGGGGATCGTGCCATCAAAGGGGCAAGGGCATCGGGTCTGAGGTCATCGTGGCCAGGGGGGCCTAGGGATTCATGGCTCTTCCAGGAGGTTAACCGAGGTCGGCCTGAGTGGGACCTTGGTTGACCAAACGAGCCCTCGGTCAGCATGAGCGAGCCTCTTTGGGCCTAGAGGGAAGCTCGGTCGATCTGAGGGGGCACTTCGTCAACTTGAGGGACTCCTTCGTTCACCCGAGGGGGTTCCAGTCGGTCTACGGAGGAGCCATTGTTTGGCCTGAGGGTTCCCCTGCCGGCCTGAGGGGGCCTCAG
>JAXIVJ010019538.1:17500-18892 GCA_036785665.1 Chirona hameri | reverse complement strand
CGATAGACCGGAATACCAGGTTTATCGAAAGACCAGAATACCAGGTTTATCAATAGACCGGAATACTAGGTTTATCGATAGACCGGAATACTAGGTTTATCGATAGACCGGAATACTAGGATTATCGATAGACCGGAATACTAGGTTTATCGATAGACCGGAATACTAGGTTTATCGATAGACCGGAATACTAGGTTTATCGATAGACCGGAATACTAGGTTTATCGATAGACCGGAATACTAGGTTTATCGATAGACCGGAATACTAGGTTTATCGATAGACCGGAATACTAGGTTTATCGATAGACCGGAATACTAGGTTTATCGATAGACTGCATTGCATGCGCTTCAGAATATGTGAAAAGAAAACTAACCACTTGCTATTTTGCTAATGCAGCAACTCATGCACAACGAATATCAATCCTCCACGGGCGTTATTTTATCTGATCGGTGTCTTCAGTATTTGCCGAGAACTGCTTCTTCGAACTGATGAATCTCGTATTGTTCCCAACCTCCGTCACAGTCCAGATCTTGGCAATCATTGAATGTGTGTAACTTGTCCGCCTGTTCGCATTTCGCGAAGTTTGGCACGGGACAGCTGCCGTGCAGATAATGCCTTTTTAATTGCTTTGTGTCCGTCGAACTGATCAACAGTCTGGCCACGACCGTTGTGTTCAAAAGTTTGCAAAGCGCAGCGTTTTCAGCCTAAGATGCCGGCCTTACTACCAGATGAGAAATGCCATTATGTATCCCTGCTGAAGACGCAATTATTTATCTCAAACAAATTAACTTCTCTGTACTAAAATGCTCTGATACAAAGTAAAAATGAGTCTTATTTTATCATCAGTGTGATCTAGTTTGTATTCCCTTTTTAAATACCGGAAATGTTCTGCAATACGAATACACTTGTAATGAAGTGTAGTCAATGGCGCCACCACCTTCCGAAAGTTGGGGCCGGGGGCGGGGGGGCGGAGGCATTCTGAAGTCGATTCTTTCCATACAATGTCCATAGGCGTAATGTTCAAATCCGAAAATGTTGGAGGGACACGTCCCCCCCCCCCTGTGGCGGAGCCTACAGGGGGGGGGGGGGGTGTCATACGAGTGTAGTCATCCTTTTCATGGACAAATAATATTTCCCACAACACCATTTATTGAGAATACGTCTCTCATTCTGCGGCTGTTGAATCACGCTCAAAACATTAATATTAATGACTTGTGCATTCACGAATAAATGCATCAAGAAGGGATGAAAGCACTGTATAGTGTGGAATGCTATGTTCTCCGGTTTCCATGTGACTGGTGAATGAAACCAGCAGGCGAAAATTATGTCATTGCAGTGCCGATGTCTGTCAGTATCTGGAAGGTTAAGGTACGAGTATAGCTGACCGGCGT
>JAXIVJ010019538.1:0-10000 GCA_036785665.1 Chirona hameri | reverse complement strand
GACCTAAGTCACCAATATAAAAATAGAGATAAACGAATTGTAGGTACTTATCAACTGATTCAATCCTGTGAGTTTCAAACCGTTTGGTCTATCACTTTGGCGGTGGTACAACCGCAAACTTGTTTTGAGGTGGGATCACTTGACTTAACCTGGTGACCTGACCTGAGTTGACCTGATGTCAAAAATATATATCATGTGGGTAGTTTGATGCCAAAACAGCCGTGTCAAATTTGGGCGGCGCTGCGCGCTGCCGTGTTTCCGCTATTAATTACAAACCGGATGGGGCGGAAATCAACGAAGAACTGGCAGTGCGCGTGTTAATGAACATGCATGTTTATATCAACTACGAAATTATAACGAATTACTTCGACTTTATTCAGTATTTTACCTCTACCCACCGCAACATTCAAACTTTGCCTTCCATACTCGTTTCTTTTCCTAATTCCTGTTCAACGTACTAAGTTTCAAGATTATAGGTACTTAGGTACAGAAGCTATTATTTGCTAATTACAAATCGTCCTACCATCTGAAAAACGCGATACATAGTGAACTCATCGTGGGGTGCTAGCAACAATGTATGGTTCCGGCATAAAAATCATATGTGCTAAAAATATTTGAAGAAGTTGCAAAAATAGATATCAGCTAATTAATAACACAAAAATAGGACGAAATGTGTTGGGATGTAATCTTGTTTCGCGCGAGGTCTATATTTATTTTATACTTCCGTGGCACTTTTTCTAGTAGAGGATACATGCGTACCTACTCAATCAATTTTGCCACCCCTGGCAAAAATCGGTGGCGCCGCCCCTGATTCATCATACAACATGTAGCGGCACGTCACATGTGACGTGTTGAACTGCATCCAACTCAGCTCACGCCACATCTTTGTGATAACCGCTTCCGATGCCAGGTTCGGAACAATACTTTGTGTTTCAGTTGATTTTTATTTCAATTCCTTTATGGATGCTAAGATTCGGCTACCTTAGCAGAATACCTCGCGAAAATACAATGGCTGTTTCCCCGACAAGCTTAGCATAATCCATCCAACTTCTGGAACAGCGGATCTAATCATCCCGAGGTCAGCCAGCATGCCTGCGGGGCTCTCAGCTACCGGTGCGCGCGCACACACGCACACACGCACACACACCACACACGCACACGCACACGCACACGCACACGCACGCGCACGCGCACGCGCACGCGCACGCGCACGCGCACGCGCACGCGCACGCGCACGCGCACGCGCACACGCACACGCACACGCACACGCACACGCACACGCACACGCACACGCACACGCACACGCACACGCACACGCACACGCACACGCACACGCACACGACGCACACGCACACGCACACGCACACGCACACCCACACGCACACGCACACGCACACCCACACGCACACGCACACGCACACGCACACGCACACGCACACGCACACGCACACGCACACGCACACGCACACACACACGCACACACACACACACACACACACACACACACACACACACACACACACACACACACACACACACACACACACACCAACGGACCCACGATAAAGGCACAAGAGAACTACAGCGGCGTCCAGATAAATCTGTCCGCGTGCCGCCGCGTCACCAGATATGTGGGGCCGCGGCGCTGACACGCCAGTCGGTCCGACAGTGGCTATCCGCTGTCGGGCGGGCCGCGCGGCGCCGTCATCAGATTTCTGCACTGTCGTCCCCCCTGTCGGCTGCACACGTCGATTCTCTGCGCGACCGAATGGCGGCCCGACGAGCGCGCGTGTCGTGCTGAATCCACTGGGGCTCCTTCCCTCCCCTCTCGTCTCTCCCCGCCGAACAAAACCGGGCCGGCGAAGGAGCGTTCAGCTTCGGCGTCACACTGGCGGTCCCGGCCGACGACGACATGGTGTCGTGTGTGGGCTCAGGTCAGGCTGACTCCGGCCGATGACGACATGGTGTCGTGTGTGGGCTCAGGTCAGGCTGACTCCGGCCGATGACGACATGGTGTCGTGTGTGGGCTCAGGTCAGGCTGACTCGTATTTAGCGGCAACAGGATATTCGGCAGGCAGGTTAGCGCCTGGCGAGGACTGTACGGCTCCCCTGACGCCCTCCAGAGCGGCGCACACCAATCATCCAGGGGCGCAGCCGGGGGGGGGGAGGGGCAAGGGGGGCAATTCCCCCCCCCCCCTTACGGGTCAGAGGGGGCCCCGCCGAGATTAGCCCAGATACCATTTGCATTAGCTAAATGGCTTTCAAAAAGTCACAGAGGAGCCCTCAAACCAGGCAAGGGTCACTCTGGTGCATGTCAAGGGCCCCCAGAGACACTGAAGGGCTTTCGAAGCCGACCCAGGGGGCCTCTTGGGCATGTCCAGGGGCCCATTGAGCCCACCGAGGGGCCCACAAAACTGTCCAGGGGCCTCTCGAGCATGTCCAGGGACCCATTGAACCCACTTAAGGGCGCAAAAACATGCCCAGGGACCTTTCGAGCATGCCCTAGGGCCATTGAGCCCACTCAGGGGCCCCATAAACCTGCTCAGGGGCCTCTAGAGCATGTACACTTGTCCAAGGGACAATTGAGCCCAACCACGGCCCAACAAACCTGCCCAGTGGCCTCTCGATCATGTCCAGGGGCCCATTGAGTATGTTCAGGGGCCTCTCGAGCCTGGCCAGGGGCCCATTATAGTCTGTGTTGGGGTCTCTTGAACCTGCCCAGGGGCCCATTATAGTTTTACCAGAGGCCCATTGAGTCTGTTCAGGGGCCTCTCGAACCTGCCCAGGGGTCATTAGAGCCTGCCCAGAGGCCTCTCGAGCTTGCCCAGGGGCCCATTGAGTCTGTTCAGGGGCCTCTCGAACCTGCCCAGGGCCTCTCGAGCTTGCCCAGGGGCCCATTGAGTCTTTTCAAGGGCCTTTTGAACCTGCCTAGGGGTCATTAGAGTCTGTTCAGGGGCCTCTCGAGCTTTCCCAATGGTAAATTATAACTAGTTTTATAATTTATGACCTTCCTCGAAATTAAAATATAATAGTACCAAAAAACGCTATATTAATATTTCGATCACAGATCTTCATCAGAAATTATACATTACCAAAACAACAAACAAGAGCTAATAAAGCTAATAAACACAAAGTTTCCCAATGGTCCATAGATCCTGTTCAGGGGCCTCTCGAACCAGCCCATGGGCTATTAGAGTCTGATTAGGGCCTCTCGGCTTGCCAAGGGGCCATCGAGTCTGTTCAGGGCCCTCTCAAGCTTATCCAGAGGGCCATTGAGTCTGTAAACGGGGCCCTCGAGCCTACCCAGGGGTTGCTAGCCGTCGCCTGGAGCGCCTGTTATAGCTGGAGCGCCTGCTAGCCGTGGTCGGCGCGGTTATAATGAGCGGTTATGTGCTGTACTCTGACCCACCTGGTGCAATGTTTTCTTGGGTTTAAAAATGGTCATTTGCTAAGTCTGATGCGTTTTTTGAATTCAGGGGGGGGGGTGATGGTAGTACAAAACAATTCAACAATTTTCCTCTCAGGAGAGTGTGTGCTGCAATATTTGACAGCCAGGGGCGTCGCCGACGGGAGGATCGGGGGGGGGGGGGGAGGCATGAGTGGAGCTTTTCAGAAAAAGTTGGTGGGGCGAAATGTCATATTGGATGGTTGTTTTGCATGGCTAAGGTGAAAATGACTATTTAACGTCAGAATACCTTCAAATCTGACCAAAGTTGGTGGGGCAAAACACAAAGTTGGTAGGGCAATGACCCCACCATTTGAATAGAAAACTCCACCTATAGGGAGGTTTGGGCAAACTCCCCCACTTTTAGAAGGCGGGGGAGGGTCGACCCCCCCCCCCCCCCACACACACACACACTTTTTGAGGGAAAAATTAGCAATTTATCGTACAAATTGCCTTTGCAGTGCAGTCAAAAATCCAGCTATCTGGTGTCAAAAACTGGAAAATTTCGCGCCGCTTCGCGGCATGACACAAGTTTCGCAATTGCTTATACAAATTTGGAAAATGGGAAGAAAAAATAATTAAGTGTTTGGCAGAGGCTGTCCTTGGCGGTAATTGCTGGCCACAGGGCCCATTCCCTTCATAAAATATTCACTTTTAAGTTTCAAGCAGGCTACATGTTTAGCTAGTTTGCCGAGTTCCACAAAAGGCGACGCGAACGCAAAGACGAGGAGCACGGCACCCGGAAGCTGCTCCAGCGGTGCACAATTTGCTGGACCGAAGAGCTAATCGTGGAAACAAACCAAGACCATCTCCCCAAGCCATCTCACCTCACGGTGTGGTTCCAATATTAACATTTCGTTTTCCAGGACCTAAAATTAAAATGTTCACGCCGCTTCGCGGCGTCACATCGGTAATCATCGTCATAACGAAGCCTTAGTCATCGTCATTGGTTCGTCGTAATGCTGAATTGAATGAATATCATTTTCAGCTTATTATCTTCTACAAGCCCCACCGCCTATATTTCTGGGTTTTATCAGGCAAAACCGTAAAAATTTCGCGCCGCGGCTTAAATACACGTATCAAAATGGGGGTACATTTTTTCGTTATTTCAGCCGCCTCAACACTCAAAAGCCGAACCCCACCCGTTGCCAGCTAAGATAGGTTTTCTCTCCTGTACGTAACAATACAAATTAGTAATGCACTCAGTACAATGCCTACTGAGGGTCCTGGTCCAATCCACCTCATCAAAAGTAGACGAAGAAAAAATGCTGAAAAGGGGCCTCACAAAATAATGTGGCCGAAATCCGTAGAGTTTTTCATATCCATGGGTATTTTTTTGGGGTGGTGGACCTCTCCCAGGGGTTTTCCCCCTCCTTTCTGAAGGTCTGGCTGCGCCCCTGCAAGCATCTGAAGTGCCCCGCACCATATCCATGACTACAGTAACGTATTCGTATTCAACTACGCATTCAAGGGAACTCCGACTTCGCCCAATTTGCACACGATGATCCCAATAGCCGTTTTCACGAAGGATTTTGCGTTTGGGGCGTTTGGGGCGTTTGGGGCGATTGGGGCGTTTTGGGTAAATGGGTTTATAGCTCGTAAGAACACGGCTTTTCCCGGTGATTTTATATATCAATCGCAACTTTATGAATTAATGCATTTTTCTGGAAATTCCATTTTAATGTTTACTTAAAATTAACAATTTAATCTTAAACTAGCTCTGGTGATGCCAGATGGCTGTAGTGGTTTGGGGCGTTTGGTGAGACTCCATCTTGCTCGAATCCCGGATGTGCGGGGTTCGGGAGAGTTTTCAGTACCAGTGGCTGCAGAAAGCCCGCATGTTTCATTGGTTTATAAGTGTTGTTTTTTTCTGAGGTTCTTTCAGCTTTTTATGAGATTCATCAATTAATCAATTGATCAAATCAAGAACATTTGGTGTGATTCGTTGCTTAAAATGAGTAAGGATTGTTCCGGTTTTCAGAAACCAACGAAGTTACCGCTCTAAATTAGACGATCTCAGCGAGACGGAACGACGATGAATTAAGGCCTGTCTATGCTTTTGACATTTGATTGCATTTGTCATCATAATATTATGTTTCTTTGTCAGTAATATCTTCAATTTTGCCCTAACTAAGGGTCAATTCCGTATTTTATTTAATCAAAGCTGATTATCTAGTATACTTGTTAGCCTCTTTTGGGGCGTTTTCGGTATATTTTGTAGAAGGAACTAACGCAACCCAAAATTGCCAGATTTGCTCAAGAATTTGAATATTCAAAGCAAACTAACGGGAAATATTGAATTGTAAGAGTATATGCTTATACATTAATTCATAAAATTGCGATTGATACCAAAAATCACCGGGAAAAGCCGTGTTCAGGGGTCAAAACAAGGTAAAATGTGCTACCAACCGAATTTGACTGAGCCCAATTTTGCTACACTTTTTCATCGAAGCTACTTTTTTATCGAGTTTCATTACATTCTCATCGAAGCTACATTTCTACACATTTCAATTGCTACATTTCCATTTTGTTGATTGCAAATGTTTATATCTGCTAATGCGAAAATTCGCAAAAAAAACCTGTCAATCTGTTCAGCAGTTGTTGCAACGTTATTTAAAGGAAATAGTTTACCTTCAACATGGGTTTTGAACTGAAATAGCAGTTTTGTAGCCCGTGTTGAGAAATCCTTATCTGGAACTTTTCTTGGCTGAAAAGACACTCCAGCCGAAGGTATTTGACTTTTTGGCGAAAGGAATACGGCGCATATATGATGTACCGTACCGTCTGAAAGTGCCAGCACTGCCATGGAGCATGCGCAGACCAATAACGCACACCATAAAATCAATAATTTACAACCTTCTGTCCTGAATTGGCGCGATGCGGGACCATTTTTAAAAAGAAAAAAAGAAACTGTATTAAAAAATATAATAAGATCGTGTTCTGAAGAAAAAAATCCGAAGGTGAACTATTTCCTTTAACACGCGCAGTGGAGGGTGGGGGCACTTTTGTGCCCCCCCCCCCCACATGTTTTTCGTGAATATTTCGACAAAGAAGCAGAGCAGGGCGGTGTTTGTTGCGTGTCATTAAATCCAACTCAATAGCGGATCGTTTGACGCAATACAAATCAAATCGGTCGATACATTTTTGAGTTATATGGATTTTTAGTCCAAGATGGTGGCAAGAATCGCGGTCGGCAAATCGATATCTTCGGAACCAACGGTCGGATCGGGATGATTCCAACGCCATTCGGTAGACAATGTCAATGTTCATCCCCGGAAGTAGTTTTGGGCACATTGCTGGTAACCTGTGACGTCACAGAGGTCAAATAAAAAAATGTGATATTTGGCCAGATTTGACCTTCGTGACCTCGTTTGACCTTGAAGATATTGACCAAAGGTCAAAATTTTGTTTGATAAAATGTAGATAATCATAGCACCTACCTACCCGGTACGTTTCATCATTCTAGCTTTCATACTTGCGGAGATCTTAGGGGGGGGGCACTAAATTGCCCCTCCCCCTCTCCACTGCGTGTTAGTGGCATACCCCTCTCCACTGCGCGTGTTAACCGGTTCTTCGTTTGCAGCTAGGCCAGGCTTATTGCTATACCCAAGTGCCGATCTACCCATCTGGACACCAAGCTAATCGTTCCCTCATGGTATAAGACACTGATTTAATTTATTTTTATTTGATTTAATGTCAAAACAGGTTCAACATTTACAATAGCACAGACGACTATATTCTGCCATCCAACATCCATCCAGACGATGTATCGAATATATCCATGTAATTTCTCTACCTCCATTTCACCTTCCTTCCACCGACGGGCGGATCGAGAATGGGTGATTTGGGTCAGTTGGGGAGGGGATCCCCAAAAGTATCACACAATTCTGAAAACTCATCGGATTTCGCTTGCTTGTGCATCGATAATTGATTTAAAACAAACTTTCCTTAATAAAAGTTGCTTAGATTTTATATTATCTCAGGAAATGTGTCAAATTTGCGCCGATTTCAGGAGGATTAGGGGGCCATGTCCCCGTGCCCCCCTCTGGATCCGTCCTTGCTTCCACCCCTGCGGCTGCTTCCTCTCCGCCCCAGTCGCCGCCGGCCGGCTGTCCTGCGTCGCCGCCGTCCCAAGGTCGTCGTTAACGGCGGCGTCCGACCGACCCGGTTCGACTGAGGGTGATTCGGGCCCGGTATCGGGCCGTGGCGGGCGACATTGGGGAGGGGGTTGACGGGGAAGGCGGGTGTCGACAGATTGATGTCGGTGTTCATGCGCCCATCGTCCGCCTGAAAAATATAGTTTTGAGTCTTCTGCTGATTTCTTGAAAACGGTCCAGAAAGTCGGAAATCAGTCGACGGTCGCGTAAACTTCGTTCAATTTGGAGTTTATCAATGACTTGAGGGTGGTCTTTCTTCAGAAATGACATCACAGGCACGACGAGGACAGTCACTGGCGCGACGAGGTTTGTCAGAAAAATCAAAGCTTCTTGAGCGATTTTAGGCTAATTCCGCACTCACAGTTTCCGAGGTAGGCGCCAAATGTGTCCCACACGTTCCCTTCTCCACGTCAGCATTGTTTTTCACAGTCACGCTGCCTGCTTCCGGACAAATACGAATAATACTAGGGAGCGGCCGGGGTCGCACCGTAGCGCAAGCCGCCCGACATGGCAGTCGCCTGGCCGCCCTAACTTGTAGTGATGGCGTACCATAAAAAGCAGATTCTTGAAATCTCTACGCTTCATTGTGTTGCGAAAATTTTCTTAAAATATGGCCTGAGAACAACTGTAAAAACATTTCATTAAAAGATATTGGCATATTTTGAAGTACAATTTAATGTCTTGTATTCGTATTATGCGTGATAAAAATATACAGCCTGTATCACTCTCTGTCGATTCATGTTAGCGTTTTTTGCTACAATATTCTCTATCTCGGGTAGCTGTAATTTCCTTAAATAGAACGTTTAAAGTCTCTAGATTTTGCGAGAACCTTGTGATATGTGCCCACTTATGGTGATATTTTCCCATTTCTCGCTAGCAACCTATTACATTTCAGAATATCTCCAGAAAACAGAGATCAACCAGCCGTGAAGATACAACACAGCCCCATAAGTGTACAAGATCTACACAAGCCAAAAAGCGACTCATTCAAGCATATACCGCAGCAATGATAGTGTAACTTTTGTGTCTTGTCATTGACCAGTTTTGCTACAAATCATCGTTTGGTGTAACGCTGATTTGCTACCAACGACGTTGTCGAGTTGGCGTTATTTTTTTACCCCTGGCCGTGTTCTTACGAGCTATAGACCCATTTACCCCCAAACGCCCCAATCGCCCCAAACGCTCCAAACGCCCCAAACGCCCCAATCGCCCGAAACAAAAAATCCTTCGTGAAAACGGCTAATGTCGGCAGTACACAGTCTATGACGTTACACATGCATATCATAAACGGTTTGACCTAAATATGTCAAATGTCCACTGGCGGATCCAGGGGGCGGCAGGGGCAAAAGCCCCCCATCTCAAGCTCGACAGGGGCGGCAATAGAAATTAGCCCCCCCCCCCCTCCAAAAAAATACTCCGAAACTGGCGATGAGAAATGGGTACCTACTGCCTGCGAAAAAATAACTTCTTGCGAAAGAAATAATGTTGTGTTTGCCTCGTTCGTGTTTCCTCTATTTGGTAGCATTTTGGTAGCAGTAGGGATAGAGAAAGTGGCGCGTCTGACGCTATTTTGGAGTAATTCACAACCAGGGGCGGATCCAGCCGCGTTTTTTGTTGTTGTTGGGGGGGGGGGGGCAAATCCAGTCGCGTATTTCCAAAAAACTTGGTGAGCGGTGTGGGGGGGGGGGGCAGGCCGTCAGCCGTCAGCGAGAAAGTTGTTGACCGGAGGGGGGGGGGGGGGGGCTGGACTGGAGCGTCGCCGATAATTTTTGAGTGGGGGTCGGCTGAAATGGAAAAAAAATAACCCCATTTTGATGCGTGTATTTAAGCCTTTGCAGCATTTGTAATGTGGTTTTCATGTTATAGTAGGTACTTGTTATTTAGCGCCGCCAAACGGCGCGAAATTTTACGGGTTTGTCTGATAAAACAAACCCATAAATATGGGTGGTGGGCCTTGTAGAAGATAAGAAGCTAAAAATGCTATCCATTCAATTCACTGTTACAACGAACCGAAGACGATGGCGATGGCTTCGTTATGAGTATATATATATATATATATAAATATATATATATATATATATATATATATATATATATATATATATATATATATATATATATATATATATATATATATATATATATATATATATATAATATATATATATATATATATACATATATATATATATATTATATATATATATATATATATATATATATATATATATATATATATATATATATATATATATATATATATATATATATATATATATATATATATATATATATATATATATATATATATATATATATATATATATATATATATATATATATATATATATATATATATATATATATATATATATATATATATATATATATAATATAT
>JAXIVJ010019537.1:0-18899 GCA_036785665.1 Chirona hameri | reverse complement strand
TGTAAAACACGAGACACACATACATACATATTTTTATTACATACACTTGAACGATGTCAGTGTTGGTGGAGGCCGTGGGGTGCCGTCCATTGCAACAGCGGGGAGACTGTTGCCAGTCTCCCTAGCTCCGGCGCCTCGGCGAGACTTGGGTTGTGGGGTGTGTTTAGCTGGGGGAAAAGTCCTGAATAATAAAAAACCCAGCGTCTATAGCAAAAGGGAAAACCCTGCGCGGTGGGCCAAAAATTGCGCAAGGCAAAAAAAACCATGTTTTATTTGTTTAGCTAAACGTGTTTGGTAGATGATAATCTAAGAGGGGACCTTATCAATACAATATAACTATCACCTAACAGTGTAAAAAAAGTTTGACAGGGTGGATACTTGCACCGCAGCGCAGTTGGACACTGCACCGCAGCGCAGCAGCCAACGCACCGCGGCGCAGCATCGGCGGTTGTGATCTGGTTCGCAGGGGAATCATGCCGCGCCCACGCAAAAGCGCACATCAGCCATCGGGCGTCCCATCGCAGAAATCCCCCCGCCAAATCAGCCACGCCACGAAGGAGCCACGGCCAGGAAGACCCTTCGCCGCGGGACCGAGATCCAGCAGGGGGCCCCCCGCAACACGACACCGGCAGCCAACGCGCAACCCCCACGTCGGCAGCAACATGATTTAACAATACTGCACCGCAGCGCAGGGGGGGACGAACACCACAACCGCCAGCGCAGTGGAGGTGAGCACCGCACCGCAGCGCAACCGCAGGCGGCCACCGGCACAGCAGCGCAGCATCGCATCTGTATCAGGGGCGGGTGTTCACGTACTCGCTTTGTGCAAGAGCGGAGTAGAGGGGAGAGGAGGGTTGGGAGGAGCATTACGTAAGAAATGAACAACGAATTCCAAATGGAAAAACCATTCGTTGCGCGACTGGACGCGACTGATTTGGCAGGGAATCGTGCCGCCGCCAACGCAAGACCGCACATCTACCATCGGGTCTCCCAACGCCGAAATCCCCCCGCCAAATCAGCCACGCAACGAATTTCGGCCGCGCGGCGAGATCCAGCAGGGGGCCCCACGTAACAAGACACCGCAGCAGCCCACACGGCAACCCCACGTCGGCAGGCAACGTGATTTTAACAATAATTTAACATGCTGCACCGCAGCGCAAGCGGACACTGCACCGCAGCGCAGCAGCCACCGCAACCGCGCGCAGCATCGGCCGTGTGATCTGGTTTGGCTGGGAATCATGCCGCCCCCACGCAAAATCGCACATCAGCCACCGGCGTCCCATCGCAGAAAACCCCCGCCAAATCACGCCACGCAACAACGAAGAACCCTTCGCCGCGCGGCCGAGATCAGAGGGGGCCCCCGCAAAAGACACCGGCAGCCAACACACAACTCCCGCGTCAGCAGTATACTTGATTTAATACAGTTAGTCCAGGAAGTTATTTCTGACTTGTTTGGCAGGGGAATCATGCCCGCCGCCAACGCAAAAAAAACCACACATTCAACCATCGGGCGTTCCCATCGCAGAAATCCCCCTGCCAAATCAGCCACGCACGAACAGCCAAGGGACCATACCATTCGCCCGCGCTACCAATCCAGCAGGGGCCCCCGCGAACAAGACAACCGGCAGCCAACACACAACTTCCCACGTCAGCCAGCAGCCCACGATTATTAACAGTTAGTCAGAATTAACTTAATGAAGTATTTGTTGGAGGTGATTTATTGTTTCTTGTTGGAACCGTCTCAATTGCGGCGGTAGCGGTACTTTCAGGGGGGCAGGGGGGGAGGGGCTACGAGGGAGCTGGGAAGGAGAGTGGGGGGGAGGGGAGGGATGGCGGGGAGAGGCGGGCGGGCGGGGAGGCTGGGGCGGGCAGGGCGTGAGGCAGTGGGAGCGGGGGCGGAGGGCGGGGACTGGCGGGGTTGCATTGCATGGGGGCGACTTTCCGGGAGACGGCTCTCATGAGATAGTCGTCCGAGGGGAAGGGTCCCCGAGAAACGGCTCTCCTGCTGGTGCTGGGGGAGGGCGGGGAGGCGGGCCTGAGTCGGTGTTCGACTCGGCTGGTTGAGGCTGGGGAGCGCGGTGCCGGTGGGATCAGCGGCAACGGCGCCTTCGAGGTCCGACAGAGATGCCTCGGGGAGCTGTGGTGGTGGTCGGGGGGTCTGTCGGTTGGGAGGTTCTGGGCGGGAGGCCGGTGGGGTGGGGGGATGGTTCCGGGGAGGTGGGAGGGGGCGGCCAAGCGCCGGGGGCGAGACCTGGGCTGAAGAAGGTGGAGGGCGGGGGCGTCCGGTTGGGCGCCGACTGTCGGCCGCGCTTCAGCGCCTCCGTCTCGCGAGCGAGGCCCCAGGCCAAACACCGGCGGTGGTCCCAGGCCGGGTGGGCCTTGGTTCGCACGAGGCGCAGCGTGCCTGCGCGCGTGCACCCTTCGGGTGCCGTGCTCGCCAGCGCACCGACACAGGTGTCGGTGCGCACCCGGGCAGGTCCACTTGAGGTGGCTGTAGTGCAGCACTGCTTGACACTTGCGATGGGGGGGGGGGGGCTGGGATCCACGTCCTCTGACGGGGGCAGCCACGTACCCACAGTGGACTGTGGGTCGGCAGCTCCTTGCCTCGGAAGCGGAGCCGAATCAGCGGTGTTGGGGCTGATCGGGTCCGCCGCTTCGAATGGCGACAGGGCGAGTCACCTCGCACACCCCTTGGTGTTCGAGTTCCCGGAGGAGATTGTC
The DNA here is from genome assembly GCA_036785665.1 of Chirona hameri. Taxonomy (NCBI): domain Eukaryota; kingdom Metazoa; phylum Arthropoda; class Thecostraca; order Balanomorpha; family Balanidae; genus Chirona; species Chirona hameri. The sequence continues at coordinate 16,178 of JAXIVJ010019537.1, read as the reverse complement.
CTCCGAGAGCTCGGCCACGTCTGGGCAACCATGCAGACCCTCCACGGAGTTGAGGTGCGAGCCCGGGGCCATCCACGGCCCGACCCTCACTCCGATGAAGGTGGTCCGTCCCATGAACACTGACGTTCTGTTGGGACGTCAGTGTCTCGATCAGGAGTGCTCCTGATCTGAATGGGTTATGCGCTGGCTACGTCGTACACGGATGGCGACACAGCCAGCGGCCGGACCTGGAACGGGTTGACATTCCTTAAATGGAATGCCATCCCGCTCGCCACATTAAGGAGGCAAGCGGCCGTCCGGGGGGTGGGGGTCGGGGGGAGCCGTGCTCCGGGTCGGACCCTGGGAGGCCCCTGAGTGGGAGCGGGGAGTGGAATCCGACCGGGGAGGTGGGCGACGTCGCGCCACCGGGGGGGGAACCCCAGAGGGGGGGTCGTGGGGTCGGGAGGAACGGAGGGGGCGGAGGGGCGGGGGGGTTGGATCGGGGGGATGGGAGTCCGGCAACGGCCGGGCACCCTGGGACGGGGCTGGCGGGGCCTGCGACGTCGCGCACCGGGGGGGGGGACCCCAGAGGGGGTCGGGGGGTCGGGTGGGACGAGGGGCGGAGGGGCGGGGGGTGGGTCGGGGGGATGGGAAGTCCGGCAACGGCGGGCCCCTGGACGGGGAGCGGGCGGGGCCCCTAGGGGGGCAGGGAGGGGGACTGAGCGGGCGCGGGCGGGGGGCCCCAGTTCCAACGGCGTGATGATGGCCGGGTCGTGGTCGGGTGATGATGGCCGGTCACTGCGGGGCCCCAGTCCCACGGGTTGATGGGCGGGAAGGGGCAGGGGGCTGGGGGAGGAGGAGACCGTTCCAGGGGGGCACGCGGACGCGCGCCAGGGAACCCCGGAGGTGGGTCGGGGGGGGGGGGGGGCGGGTGGGGCGGGGGGGTCGCCATGACCGGAGGAGGAAGGGAAAGTTCAATGAATAACCTAAGTTACGTTAACGTGGCACACACGGCCACGAACGTGTTGCCAGCTGCAATTAATCTAAAGAATGAAGCGGGGTTCTCTACCTTGCAAATTGTGTGGAAATTACGTTACCTACTTAAAAATATCTAAGGGCTACCTATCTAAGAGTCTAACGACCCTGCCACAAGCACGTGGACAGGGTCCCGCACCCGGAAGCGGTGGAGGGCTGGTGAAGGCTGGCTAGAAGTCGTCCGTGGTCCGATGTCGTTGAGATCGATGCCCCGCCTACCGGTGACGTCAGCCCGGCCCGGCCGGGTCGGGACGGCACGCCGAGAGCGCAGCCGCGCAGCGGTAGCCGACGGCCGCAGCGCCGGGGGGCGCGCGGACGGAGGGGGAGAGGAGGCGGCAACAATTGCAACGGCATCCGCATCAACACCTTCAACGGCATCCGCATCGGCTCCATCAACGTCCAATCACTGAAGCCCAAGCTCCTTGACCTTGCCACGACCTGTATCGTCTGGATTACGATATCATCGCAATCTCCGAGACGTGGCTCCGGCCCAGCACTCCAACCAGACTCCTAGTCATCCCAGGCTACACCCTCCACCGTGCTGACCGCCCCGATAACCGCGGGTACGGTGGAGTTGCTCTGGCCACCAAACACACCATCACTGCATCTCCGCTCAAGCTCACCACCGATAAGAGCCCAGACAGCAAGCTCGAGCCCCTCTGGGCCGTCATCAAGCAGGAACGAGGACACCAACTCGTGATCGGTAGTGTCTACTGCCCACCTCGACACACGGTCACGGCGCTGCAGGTGGACTTTGATGACTTAGAGCGCCAGCTGCAGCAGGTATTAGTGAAGTGCCCGACCGCGTCCACGGTGATTTGCGGTGACCTGAACTGTGACCTTTTGAAGGCTGGTCATGACCCTGGCCGTAGGCGTTTAGAGGAGTTTCTCCACGATTACTCGCTCTTTCAATCGGTAACATCTTCCACGTACGCCTCAGGCTCTCTACTGGATGTTTGTATCGTTCAGCGCCGTGACATTGTTTTAGACTGCCGCACCGCTCACTGAAATTATAGCCCCCATAACTTTATCCGTGTCAGCATGAACATTCCCCGTATTCGCTGTAAACCGACCGTCACCCGCTCTCGCTGTCTTAACCGCATCGATGGTGGGGCCTTTCTTCGCGACCTACAAACCACTGATTGGGGGGGGGGGGGGAGTTTTTATCTCTACGACCGTTGCCGACAAGTGGAGCTCCTTCATGTCAAATTTTCTACCGATTATCGACGCACACGCCCGGCTGCGGGATGTCAGGATTCGCAACCCCACCGCGCCTCCAGTCTCCGACCAGACTCGGTCGCTCATGGCCCAGCGCCGCGCAACCCTGTGCCAGGCAGGCGGAGGGTCCCCTGAGTACCGATAACTCAATCGAGCAGCTCGGTCCGCCATTCGCCGGGACACACGTTTTGCAATAGGCCTTCGCATACGCGAGCAAGGCGCGCACACCGTCTGGCGGAACATGCGAGCCGTCATAGGCGACAAAAAGGCGGTGCAAAAGGTTCAGCCACAGGTACCCGCCGAAGACCTGAGCGCGTTTTTTGTGTCTGTGGGTCCCCGAGTCGCGGCAGAAATGGCCGCTGGTGGCGCGGCCCCGGCCCTTGCCTGCCGCCTTCCGCGAGTCGGTGCCTGCACATTATTCTAATCCCCTATTGACCTAGTCTCACTTACTCGAACCATCGCAACCATGCGTAATTCTCCAGCACGCGGTGCGGACGGAATCTGTATCCGAGTCATCAAAGCCGTCCTCCCTGCTATCGGTGAAGTCATCCTTCACATCGTCAACTCCTCACTTACCTTGGCCGAATTCCCCAATTCCTGGAAACATTCCATCATTCACCCGATCCACAAGTCCGGCGACCCATCTGACCGATCAAACTTCCGTCCAATCTCCATCATACCTGTCATCTCCAAAGTGGTAGAGCGGGGGGTGAAGAAGCAGCTCTACTCCTACCTATCCGACAATCATCTCCTAACTCCTTCTCAGCACGGTTTCCGACCCCATCACTCCACAGAAACCGCGATACTCTCCATCACCGATCGCATGCTTTCCGCCACCGATAGTGGGGAGATATCACTACTTTGCCTCCTCGACCTAAGTAAAGCTTTTGACGTCATCGACCACGACCTACTCCTGAACAAATTGCAGCAGCATGCAGATCCCTTTTGATCCTCCCGGCTGCCGGTCCTCCATCCTTTGTCACGCCCACGTTACCCGGGTCTGGTGGTCGCTGGCCACCGGGCATGTGGTGGCCTCGAGCTGCCCCCCGGGAGTGGTGGCCGTCTGCATGGCGTGGGCTCTCCTCGCAGCTTCGCGCTGCGGAGAAGGGCCTGTCCATGGGCGGTTGCCCGGTCGGCGTCCATTTTGACCCACTTTACCCCTTCTCCTTCATCCCATGGCTGCGCAATGGTCCAAGTAGACCGAAGCAGCCTTATCCAAACCAAACCAAACCAAGCAGCAGCATGGAGTTGACACCACATGGTTCCATTCTTACCTCCACGGACACACCCAAAGCGTGTCCTAAGGCGCCATGACCTCTCGACCACTCGCTAACACCATGGGCGTTCTTCAGGGGTCAGCCCTGGGGCCTTTGTTGTTCAGCATCTTTGCTAACGACATGGCGTCGCTTTCTGAAGGCGGCGTGGTGCAGTACGCGGACGATACCCAGGTGCTTATCACCGGCAAAAAGGGCGACCTACCAGTGCTGATCTCCCGCTTGGAGCTAACTCTCGTCACACTGGATTCTTGGTTTCGCGCGAACGGCCTCAAAGTAAACACGGCAAAAACTCAGCTCATCGCTTTCGGTAGCCGCCAAAATTTGCGCAACCTGCCAAATGTTCAGGTCACCTTCCGTGACGCAGCCCTCCAACCCGCGAAGGAAGTCAACAATCTGTGCATCACTTTTGATCAAACACTGTCATGGGACGCTCATGTGTCCCACGTCAGCCACAGCTGCATAGGCATCTTGGCCGGCCTCTCCCATGCGCGTCACCTCTTACCCGATGGCATCATCACCACACTGGTCACAGCGCTGGTCCTCCCGCACGTCAGATACTGCATATCCGTATACGACAATTGCACCCAGAAGAACCTGGACAAAATTCAAAAGATATTAAACTATGCTGCTTGCACCATTTTCGGACGTCGCAAATTTGATCACGTGTCTGACCTGCGGGAAGGGCTAGGCTGGCTGACTGCCCACCAACTTGCTGACGCAGCTACGCTCAGCATGGCACACAAAATCATGGCGAATGGCGAACCAGACGCGCTCGCAGGAGCCTTCCGCACAAACAGCTCTGTCCGCGCCAGATCCACCAGGCAGGACCAGCAGCTGCATGTCCCCCACTCCAGAACTGAGGCCGGAAAGCAGAAGTTCTCCTGCAGGGCACCCGCCCTGTACAACGGACTCCCACCTGACATCTCGCAGCTGGGGCCGCCAGCTTTCACGCGCGCGGTGAAACGACACCTCGTGTCCGCTACGACGGACGACGGACACCAACAAGACGACTGATCTCAGTGACCCGTGGGTGTCGTGACATATGTGAATGTTTCTGGTTTTAGGATTTAGGCTGTGCGACTGTGTGTTCTCTGTCCCTGCATGTTTTACTCCCCCACTCGACCCGGGGCTTAATAGCTACGCCAATTTGTGGATGCCCCGTGAAGTAAATACATACATACATACATACTAAAGGTCAAAATTTGAAATTGATAAATATAAACACACAAGGTATGTTTATGGAGTAATTTTCTATCAAAAATACAGTGCTGGCATTTATTTGTATGTATCTGGTCAAACAAAGACAAAAAACGCAATTAACAAATATGACGTCAAGAGTTACCCATACTTTAGATGTCATAAGTCAGTCAAAAATGGAGATATCAGTTTGAAATTTGGTATGGTAGTTGCCTAGGTATGGTTCTCTGACATATCTTCCAGTTTAAAAAAAAAAAATTAGAACACTTTTATTTTGTGATAATTTCCCCCCAAAAAAAGAAGAGTTTTTAGTTTTGGGGGTCAAAAACTAGAACTTTAACAAATTCGAGATGGCCAGTTTGAGCCCTTGCAATTTACTATCTTTTTGGCTTTTTCGATTGCATTTTTCTTCAAATTCGAGATGGCCAGTCTCGAATTTGAAGCAACATGCCAGCATTTGTACGGCTTGGCAAAGTTTAGCTGATTTTGGTGAAAACATACATACATACATACGTCACTCGTGTGTAGTGACGTCACTAAATTCGCTATAACTCGATAACAAAAATCTAAAAAATGTCTTCATTTTTGCACACAAGATGTACCTATGCTTTATAAGAAGGTGCCCGAAGTTTCACGTTGATAGCGCTATTAGTTTGTCAGCTCTTGCGAAAAATCATCAGGGGGGCGTTAAACGCCCCCCCCCCCCCACCCCACCCCCCCCCCCCCCAGTCAATGGCTGGTTAACATGTACGCCTCATCTTTCTTTCCTCACTATGAAGTTCACCATCACACGCAAGCATGTAGCGTGGAAACCTCACCGGATCCCGCAATGTGATCAATGGGCGTCGAAAGCAAGAGGCGAGCTACGTGATTGATTTTGGGGTTCGTCTTTGGAAATCATTCGTGTTCATATTGTAGGCATAGGGTTTACAGTTTAGTGAATGAGACAAAAGTGGGTAGTATGCATACTGCCCGGTCAGTATGCATACTACCCGGGCAGTATGCATACTGACCGAGTCAGCATATTGCCCGTAACATATGTTATGTTATATATATATATATATATATATATATATATATATATATATATATATATATATATATATATATATATATATATATCTATATATATATATATATATATATATATATATATATATATATATATATATATATATATATATATATATATATATATATATATATATAACATAACATATGGTACGGGCAATATGCTGACTCGGTCAGTACGCATACTGCCCGGGTAGTATGCATACTGACCGGGCAGTATGCATACTACCCACTTTTGTCTCATTCACTAAACTGTAAACCCTATGCCTACAATATGAACACGAATGATTTCCAAGGACGAACCCCAAAATCAATCACGTAGCTCGCCTCTTGCTTTCGACGCCCATTGATCACATTGCGGGATCCGGTGAGGTTTCCACGCTACATGCTTGCGTGTGATGGTGAACTTCATAGTGAGGAAAGAAAGATGAGGCGTACATGTTAACCAGCCATTGACTGGGGGGTGGGGTGGGGGGGGGGGCGTTTAACGCCCCCTGATGATTTTTCGCAAGAGCTGACAAACTAATAGCGCTATCAACGTGAAACTTCGGGCACCTTCTTATAAAGCATAGGTACGTCTTGTGTGCAAAAATGAAGACATTTTTTAGATTTTTGTTATCGAGTTATAGCGAATTTAGTGACGTCACTACACACGAGTGACGTATGTATGTATGTATGTTTTCACCGAAATCAGCTAAACTTTGCCAAGCCGTACAAATGCTGGCATGTTGCTTCAAATTCGAGACTGGCCATCTCGAATTTGAAGAAAAATGCAATCGAAAAAGCCAAAAAGATAGTAAATTGCAAGGGCTCAAACTGGCCATCTCGAATTTGTTAAAGTTCTAGTTTTTGACCCCCCAAAACTAAAAACTCTTCTTTTTTTGGGGGAAATTATCACAAAATAAAAATGTTCTAATTTTTTTTAAAACTGGAAGATATGTCAGAGAACCATACCTAGGCAACTACCATACCAAATTTCAAACTGATATCTCCATTTTTGACTGACTTATGACATCTAAAGTATGGGTAACTCTTGACGTCATATTTGTTAATTGCGTTTTTTGTCTTTGTTTGACCAGATACATACAATTTCTGATAGAAAATTACTCCATAAACATACCTTGTGTGTTTTATATTGATCAATTTTCAAATTTTGACCTTTAGTATGTATGTATGTATGTATTTACTTCACGGGGCATCCACAAATTGGCGTAGCTATTAAGCCCCGGGTCGAGTGGGGGAGTAAAACATGCAGGGAAAGAGAACACACAGTCGCACAGCCTAAATCCTAAAACCAGAAACATTCACATATGTCACGACACCCACGGGTCACTGAGATCAAGTCGTCTTGTTGGTGTCCGTCGTCCGTCGTAGCGGACACGAGGTGTCGTTTCACCGCGCGCGTGAAAGCTGGCGGCCCCAGCTGCGAGATGTCAGGTGGGAGTCCGTTGTACAGGGCGGGTGCCCTGCAGGAGAACTTCCGCTTTCCGGCCTCAGTTCTGGAGGGTGGGGGACATGCAGCTGCTGTCCTGCCTGGTGGATCTGGCGCGGACAGAGCTGTTTGTGCGGAAGGCTCCTGCGAGCGCGTCTGGTTCGCCATTCGCCATGATTTTGTGTGCCATGCTGAGCGTAGCTGCGTCAGCAAGTTGGTGGGCAGTCAGCCAGCCTAGCCCTTCCCGCAGGTCAGACACGTGATCAAATTTGCGACGTCCGAAAATTGGTGCAAGCAGCATAGTTTAATATCTTTTGAATTTTGTCCAGGTTCTTCTGGGTGCAATTGTCGTATACGGATATGCAGTATCTGACGTGCGGAGAGGACAGCGCTGTGACCAGTGTGGTGATGATGCCATCAGGTAAGAGGGTGACGCGCATGGGAGAGGCCGGCCAAGATGCCTATGCAGCTGTGGCTGACGTGGGACACATGAGCGTCCCATGACAGTGTTTGATCAAAAGTGATGCACAGATTGTTGACTTCCTTCGCGGGTTGGAGGGCTGCGTCACGGAAGGTGACCTGAACATTTGGCAGGTTGCGCAAATTTTGGCGGCTACCGAAAGCGATGAGCTGAGTTTTTGCCGTGTTTACTTTGAGGGCCGTTCGCGCCAAACCAAGAATCCAGTGTGACGAGAGTTAGCTCCAAGCGGGAGATCAGCACTGGTAGGTCGCCCTTTTTGGGGTGGCGGTGATAAGCACCTGGGTATCGCCCGCGTACTGCACCACGCCGCCTTTCAGAAAGCGACGCCATGTCGTTAGCAAAGATGCTGAACAACAAAGGCCCCAGGGCTGAACCCCTGAAAGAACGCCCATGGTGTTAGCGAGTGGTCGAGAGGTCACGGCGCCTTATGACACGCTTTGGTGTGTCCGTGGAGGTAAGAATGGAACCATGTGGTGTCAACTCCATGCTGCTACTTGGTTTGGTTTGGTTTGGATAAGGCCGCTTCGGTCTACTTGGACCATTGCGCAGCCAAGGGATGAAGGAGAAGGGGTAAAGTGGGTCAAAATGGACGCCGACCGGGCAACCGCCCATGGACAGGCCCGTTCTCCGCAGCGCGAAGCTGCGAGGAGTAGCCACGCCACGCAGACGGCCACCACTCCCGGGGGGCAGCTCGAGGCCACCACATGCCCGGTGGCCAGCGACCACCAGACCCGGGGTAACGTGGGTGTGACAAAGGATGGAGGACCGGCAGCCGGGGGAGGGATCAAAAGGGATCTGCATGCTGCTGCAATTTGTTCAGGAGTAGGTCGTGGTCGATGACGTCAAAAGCTTTACTTAGGTCGAGGAGGCAAAGTAGTGATATCTCCCCACTATCGGTGGCGGAAAGCATGCGATCGGTGATGGGAGACTAGCGCGGTTTCGGTGGAGTGATGGGGTCGGAGAAACCGTGCTGAGAAGGAGAGAGGAGATGATTGTCGGATAGGTAGGAGTAGAGTTGCTTCTTCACCCCCCGCTCTACACTTTGGAGATGACAGGTGTGATGGAGATTGGACGGAAGTTTGATCGGTCAGATGGGTCGCCGGACTTGTGGATCGGGTGAATGATGGAATGTTTCCAGGGAATGGGGAATTCGGGCCAGGGTAAGTGAGGAGTTGACGATGTGAAGGATGACTTCACCGATAGCAGGGAGGACGCTTGATGACTCGGATACAGATTCCGTCCGCACCGCGTGCTGGAAAATTACGCATGGTGGCGATGGTCGAGTAAGTGAGACTAGTGTCAATAGGGATTAGAATAATGTGCAGGCACCGACTCGCGGAAGGCGGCAGGCAAGGGCCGGGGCCGCGCCACCAGCGGCCATTTCTGCCGCGACTCGGGGACCCACAGACACAAAAAACGCGCTCAGGTCTTCGGCGGGTACCTGTGGCTGAACCTTTTGCACCGCCTTTTTGTCGCCTATGACGGGCTCGCATGTTCCGCCAGACGGTGTGCGCGCCTTGCTCGCGTATGCGACAGGCCTATTGCAAAACGTGTGTCCCGGCGAATGGCGGACCGAGCGGCTCGATTGAGTTATCGGTACTCAGGGACCCTCCGCCTGCCTGGCACAGGGTTGCGCGGCGCTGGGCCATGAGCGACCGAGTCTGGTCGGAGACTGGAGGCGCGGTGGGGTTGCGAATCCTGACATCCCGCAGCCGGGCGTGTGCGTCGATAAATCGGTAGAAAATTTGACATGAAGGAGCTCCACTTGTCGGCAACGGTCGTAGAGATAAAAACTCCCCCCCCCCCCAATCAGTGGTTTGTAGGTCGCGAAGAAAGGCCCCACCATCGATGCGGTTAAGACAGCGAGCGCGGGTGACGGTCGGTTTACAGCGAATACGGGGAATGTTCATGCTGACACGGATAATGTTATCGGGGCTATAATTGCAGTGAGCGGTGCGGCAGTCTAAAACAATGTCACGGCGCTGAACGATACAAACATCCAGTAGAGAGCCTGAGGCGTACGTGGAAGATGTTACCGATTGAAAGAGCGAGTAATCGTGGAGAAACTCCTCTAAACGCCTACGGCCAGGGTCATGACCAGCCTTCAAAAGGTCACAGTTCAGGTCACCGCAAATCACCGTGGACGCGGTCGGGCACTTCACTAATACCTGCTGCAGCTGGCGCTCTAAGTCATCAAAGTCCACCTGCAGCGCCGTGACCGTGTGTCGAGGTGGGCAGTAGACACTACCGATCACGAGTTGGTGTCCTCGTTCCTGCTTGATGACGGCCCAGAGGGACTCGAGCTTGCTGTCTGGGCTCTTATCGGTGGTGAGCTTGAGCGGAGATGCAGTGATGGTGTGTTTGGTGGCCAGAGCAACTCCACCGTACCCGCGGTTATCGGGGCGGTCAGCACGGTGGAGGGTGTAGCCTGGGATGACTAGGAGTCTGGTTGGAGTGCTGGGCCGGAGCCACGTCTCGGAGATTGCGATGATATCGTAATCCAGACGATACAGGTCGTTGGCAAGGTCAAGGAGCTTGGGCTTCAGTGATTGGACGTTGATGGAGCCGATGCGGATGCCGTTGAAGGTGTTGATGCGGATGCCGTTGCAATTGTTGCCGCCTCCTCTCCCCCTCCGTCCGCGCGCCCCCCGGCGCTGCGGCCGTCGGCTACCGCTGCGCGGCTGCGCTCTCGGCGTGCCGTCCCGACCCGGCCGGGCCGGACTGACGTCACCGGTAGGCGGGGCCGCGCCACTGGCGGGAGGGGTCGGGACGCTTGCGGGAGGGGAGTCTCATCGGTCGACTGTTGTGCGGTGCCCATATGGACCGCTAGATGTCGTAACGTGAGCAAACGCGCGGAAACGGGAGAGAGCGGCGGATAACCGAAGCGCAGTCAGCTGACACTTTACGACTTCTGGCGGTGGATATGGGCACCGGCGATTTGACGCGTTTTCGGGGTGGCGTTTTCGTGCGGTTTGGTGACGCTCTCACACCATTTTGTTCGCTTATGCAGAACGTGGAGAGGTGCGCAGAAGTTGGACAATGTTGAACTTTCTTGTCCGTTATTGTCGGTTCCATCTGTCCTGCTGTTGGAAGTGAAGTTTCCTGTTTGTATTTTCTTCTACATAATCGAGGTGGGTACATTTGGTTATTTGAGTTTGATTTGAATGTTGAAGATTAATTCAAATTTGAATATGGTTGAAGCCAAACATTTGCTTCTGATGAATCAGAATCCTGATGCTATTCCAATGGCTCAGGCTCAATTTGATTATTTTAATATCATTTACCTATAGGTTAATGATATAAATTCAGACTGGTTATTGATTCAACTTTTTTAGAATGATTCAATCATGATTCATTTAGTAATTTGAATGATTCAATCACTGTTTGATTCACAGATACAATTTTGAGAATTGATTCCTTTCGATTCAAAGAATCAAAAAAATATATTTTAATCGATTCACGTTTGATTCAACATTTAAATATATGATGTGAATTTATGGCAAATCAATACAAATATTAACATTCCTATATATGATCATTAAAACATTGTTACAGAAATAGTATTTTAGTATAAATGAATGTAGCCACTGGGACTGCATGTATTTGCACAATTTACCAGTGTACTTGTATTGTTAAGAATCGTGAAATATTTTGATTCAATCAGCCTTGATTTGATGTGGGTTTTGATTCAATCACGATTCACGAATCAAAAGATCTGGTCGTGGATCAATAATTTTGATTGAACGATTCCAATCGATTCAATCAGTGTCGAATCAATACACTGTCTGATATTGATATTGCAAGGCAACTTCATTAAAACAGGTCACACTTTTCACTTCATGCTACATTTTCATCAACAATTTGCCGTTTTCAAACTGTTACCCCCCCCCAATTAATGTGCATTTCAATACCTTACACCAGTTCCCACCCACTTGTTTTCAGATGATGAAGAGCAGGATGAACTCCAAATTGAAATGGTACACACACAAATATGAATGGCGCAAGGCGCGCCCCAGCGCGAGTGCGAGATTCAGGAGGACTTATTCATGCGAGCTTATTACTGCCAAGATACCCAGTTAGTGAGTCTTTCCGTTCACTGATAATCCAGTGCATTGATCGTTGTTGTGCTGTGCCCTGTTTGTACGCTCAATAAACACTTTTCCATAACATCAACGCATTTATTGTGTTAGCGAGCAAACTCCTGCCCTCCGAGTCTTCAAAACGATAACACGATTTCACGCATTCATGCCGTAATGCAACGTTCGACGCTACTCAACGTCATCTACTCAGGTACGAACAATTAGCAAAACCAGTCCTAGCCATCAGCAGCAAGTCCCAGCTTCAGCACGTGACAGGCCTGCTCGCGGCAGTGGAGCCAGGCTGGCTGCACCGACGGCCGGTGGCGGCACGCGGGCGCCGAGCGCTGTCGAACCAGCAGCCGACCTCAGCGCTGCCGCTGTACTCGACCGCGCGCCGCCGCCGGCGGCACAGTCATGCACAGTCACAACGGCGTAGCGCCCATCCCGATTTGAGAAGACCACGGACGGCAGCAGCTTCAGCGCCAGCTAGGTCACTCCGACTTTTGACTTCACTCTGAAATGCCCAGCTCACCGCGACGGACCACGGGATCCTGCCAGGGTACTGCCCCCTCCGGTGACGATAACTACTCCGCGAATCGATCCCTCAGCGCCATAGAGTCCAGAGCAGTGTTGTTGGAGCCGAGCCGTCGGGGGGCACCCGAGCGCGCCAGCTGCCTCCGACTGCAACCGTCACGCGCCTCTTCGCAACTGGCCGTCGTGCTAGACATCCACGTCGTCCGGGCCGATGTAGGACAGCGAGTCGGTGGACATTGATGTGCCTGCCATCTATCGCACCTGAAACCAGATACAGCACAATGCTATTAGATATAGTATGAAATATGTTACTACACCTGCGCTATAAACATCAGACTGGTCATTGGTACCACTGGACTGGTACCATCAGACTGGATTGGTGCTTGGAAAGTAAAAATTCCTGATTTGTAATAGATATTAAATCCTTGAGGAAAATGTAATTTTCTTTTCGCTACAATGTTGGTTAGATCAGGTGCAAATTCCAAGAACCAAAAATGAAGAGATTCATTATTTGTTTTACCCCAAAAGTCCAGAAAATGGCCAAAATTCCAAGGTTGGCTCAGCATACAGCTCACTGTACAGCTCCGCGCACAGCTCACTGTACAGCTCAGCGCAAAGCTCAGCATACTGTTCAGCGTACTGTTCAGCGACTGCTCAGTGTACGCTAAATTCCAAGAACAAAAAATGAAGAGATTCATGATTTTTTTTACCCCAAAAGTCCATAAAATGGCAAAAATTCCAAGGTTGGCTCAGCATACAGCTCACTGTACAGCTAAGCGCACAGCTCAGCGCAAAGCTCAGCATACTGTTCAGCGTACACGCTCAGCGTACTGCTCAATGTACTGCTCAGTGTACGCTCAGTGTATGCTAAATTCCAAGAACAAAAAATTAAGAGATTCATGATTTGTTTTACCCCAAAAGTCCATAAAATGGCAAAAATTCCAAGGTTCGCTCAGCATACAGCTCACTATACAGCTCAGCGCAAAGCTCAGTGTACGCTAAATTCCAAGAACAAAAAATGAAGAGATTCATGATTTGTTTTACCCCAAAAGTCCATAAAATTGCAAAAATTCCAAGGTTGGCTCAGCATACAGCTCACTGTACAGCTCAGCACACAGCTCAGCGTACGGCTCAGCGCAAAGCTCAGCATACTGTTCAGCATACTGCTCAGTGTATGCCGTACAGCTCACCGTACCGCTCAGCGTACTGCTCAGCTACCAGCCAGGTACAGCTATCAAATGTAAAATTACAACACCTATTCCAAGACTTTATAAACAGGGTGAAAATCAACCTTTGTTACAACATGGCACTGGGCAGGAAGCATGTGTTTACATACCCAAGCGGTGTGGCAGTGACACCTCTCCCCAAACTCTTTAGCAATGGCCAGCCAGCCTTCCTGCGTTGGCGGCTTCATCTCATTCGTTGCCAGCTCATCCCAACGCACAGACCTTGATGATATTGCTTGGTGTGGCTCGTCGAACCCGGAAGGACCTTGCTATATCCTGCTGGCTCTGGCCACTTGCCAGGTACCTGCATAGAAAGAGAACCACAAATATTGTCACACTTAATAGCAATCCACATCTAGTTATTTGTTTAAATTGTATCTTATACCAGGATCACTGATATATAGCTTCAGACCACCCATGAATGGAAACAACGAACGGAAGGCAAAATTGACAAAATGTGTTACATAGTTGATGGACTCCCTTAACTTGTACATCAATTAATTAATGATAGGTTGGTTACTCACCTCACAGTCAATGCCAGCCTCTCTGCAGGTGTGATAGGCTGCCTGAATGTGGTAGTCTGCCGTTGCAGCCGATGCCCAACCAGCAACATGATTCATCTCGACCATTTTAATCGCCCTCACGAGTCACCACACTCCAAAAGCAAAAGGAGACCAAAGCTTCCCTTTGGTTCATTTTGGGCCACCAAAAGCTTCCTTTTTGCTTATTTTGGGCCACCAAAGATGACGAAAAAAAGGACATATGTCCCGATAGCCTATCCTTATCGATATACTCTTCCAGTTCCAACCGCGCCGCATTTGTCGAAAACGGAGTTTTCGTACGATCCCTTACGATATCGTCCCATGTTGCCAGATCGAAATTTGAATGTTGACGGTGTTGCCAAATCTAGCGATGTTCAATCCTTCCGCAAAAGTCACCAGACCGCCGCTTTCTTCCGTTTTCTAACGTTCCCATCTCTGTTGGCCCATATGGGCACCGCCCATGTGACACCGAGCGGGGTGGTGACGTCACCGCCCGGGCGGGGTAGGCGAGGGGCGGCTGACGCGGCTCAGGTTGCAGTTGAAGAAAAAAAACATTATGGTGCGGCTCAGGTTCGGCGGGCCGGCCCGGGGGGCCGCAGCCGCCGCGAACGTGAGCTCCGGCGGCCGGGGCTCGCGGGCCGAACGCAGTGGGCCGGCAGGTCGTACCGGGCGACTGGTGTTCGCTTCGGTTAAGAGCCGCGAGTGGTGATGCTGGTGACGAAGCTGGTGATGGTGACACACGGGGCCGACGGGGTAGGTGGCCGCGTTGCAGATCAGCACTAGCACCCGGACAACAGAGAGTAGCGTGAGTAGACGTGCCATGTCGAGGTGCATAACGGCTGACTCACGGTTCCTAAGAAGACGATGGTGAAGTTGGTGGTGATGACGATGATGACTTGGCTGATCAGTGTGAACCCGTACTGACCGAGAAACGATGTGTAGCACTGGCCAGACACTCACTGACACACTCCTCCAAGGCAAAGCGGGGTAGGTGAGGAGAGCC
The DNA here is from genome assembly GCA_036785665.1 of Chirona hameri. NCBI lineage: Eukaryota > Metazoa > Arthropoda > Thecostraca > Balanomorpha > Balanidae > Chirona > Chirona hameri. The sequence continues at coordinate 1,104 of JAXIVJ010019537.1, read as the reverse complement.
CGCGCTCGCGTCCGCTCACCGCGGCGCGCTCACAGCGACTGACCTGAATAATTGATCTGAACTTGACCTGAACTTGACAATAACTTTACGTACATGAAGTCATGTGATAAAATGACTATCACTATCGAATTATACGTGGCAAATAACCCATACAACATGTGTTGCATGACTTTCGTAGATATTTTTCGCAGTGTGATTTTTGTTGTGACCTGACCTTGACCTTGACCTTTGCCAACAATCTCACTTTACCCAATGCGGGATGTGTATAATAACTTTGGCAGTACTTTGGGTGATCATAGTCGTAATTGATAGCTTTTGCTGGAAAGTATGGCCATAAACTAAAATACGTCGATTTTGACCTTTTACCTGACCGTGACCTGGCATTTGACCTAACTTTAACATTTTTAAGCAAGTTTTAGATCCATCTCATTGAGAGCTTTCGAATTCCGCCTTGTGCATCTCGCTGCGATTATGGGTTCGGAAGATAATTAGGGGAGGGGGCGTTTACATACCCCCTCAGTCAATGGCGTTCGGCTGAGACCCCAGTCAATGCTGGGTTAACGCTAAATACAGATACGTAGGATAACAATAATCTCTTATTCTCTGTCTGAAAGACCGTGTTCAATGTTCAGTTACGCTTTACCAGCGTAAATTACGCACAGTGATTCTGCAGCACTTAATGAACGAGGATCATTTCGCTATGAGTAGCAAGAATGACACGAGGCAGCCGACAGTCAATGATAGTGATGATGAAATAAGCGCTGAAATAAATCGACTTTCAACTTTCTCTTGAACACTGCCAATATTTGTGAGGAAACTGATTTGGTGTATCCGCTATTTTGTTCAGGCAATTGCTTCTGAATTTCTGAAACTGGCCAAACTAATAGCGGCGCCACCATAGGGGCAGGGGTGGCAGACTGCCACCCCTGTCGTGACACCGGGGATGGCATTGCCACCCCTAAAATTTAGGCCATCGACAAAATTGTATCGGTGCTGTTTTGTCAAAAGTGTGGATTCCGACCGTTGTGAACATATATTGAACAGTTCCCTTCGTCGACCAATGCAAATTTTATTCACGTTAGTTTATATTGTTATTCAAACTAT
>JAXIVJ010019536.1:10000-15000 GCA_036785665.1 Chirona hameri | reverse complement strand
GTGACCGGGGCCCGGCCGGGCAGGACGGGAACGCTCGCCCGCCCCGCGCTGGCCGCCGCTATAAAGGCGGACCGGTCCGCAATCCCGGCATCAGTTCAGCAGCAGCAGCAGCAGCAGCAGCAGCAGCAGCAGCAGCAAGGTGTGTGGTGAGAGCTCGTGTCTGCAGCCGACCAGTTGAGCTGTATTGAGGTGACGTGACAGGGCCGGTCATGTCGGTCCGGCCGTGGATCTCGGCACAGCGCTCGCTGCTAAGCTGCACCGTCTGGCAGGAGGGTGTCCTAAAAAAAACACCTTTTCGTCGGTGCAAGCTTGCCAAATGACACGGCGTTCTTCTCTAGGCCAATAACAAGTATGTCAAATTTCGTTTCGATCCGGTGAGTTTTGGTCCCCCCCGGGCCTCCGTAAGTTGTTGACCCCTACCCAAAAGGTAAAAAATCAAAGTCGTCGTACAGACCTCCGCATGTGCTCCTTTGAAAGTTCTTGTCGAGTAGAATAAACTCGAATTTAGTCGAAATACTATAAATTCAAGTTTGCGTTCTATGAGTCATAAACAGAGTCCAAAAGCAAGCCTTCAATAGAGCAAGCCTTCAATATTGAAAGCTTGGTTTTGGGCTCTGTTTATGTCTCATATAATGAAAACTTGAATTTAGAGCATTTCGACTGAATTAAAGTTTACTCTACTCGACTAGAGCTTTCCAACAAGCACAGGCGGAGGTCTGTACAACGACTTTGGTTTTTGACCTTTTGGGTAGGGGTCAACAACATACGGAGGCTCGGGGGGACCAAAACTCAAAGGATCGAAATGAAATTTGGCATACTTGTTATTGGCCTAAAGAAGAACGCCGTGTTAATTGGCAAACTTGCACCGACGAAACGCGTTTTTGGGGGGACACCCTAGCCTGGCAGCCGTTGACCTACAGCGGCAGAGGTGTCGGATCCGCCTGCACAGTTCGTTCAACACCGAGCGTGTAGAAACGCGTCAAACATGCTCGTATTTTGACAAAGATCAGAGTACTTCGCACCACGGTTTGACAATGAGTGACCGCATGACGAGCTTGGCCGGCTCACCAGTGACCGGTGACCTGCCCAGCTCACCAGGGACCGATGACCTGCCCGGCTCACCAGTGACCGGTGTCCTGCCCAGCTCACCAGTGACCGGTGACCTGCCCAGCTCACCTGGGACCGGTGACCTGCCCAGCTCACCAGTGACCGGTGACCCGCCCAGCTCACCAGGGACCGATGACCTGCCCGGCTCACCAGTGACCGATGTCCTGCCCAGCTCACCAGTGACCGATGACCTGCCCAGGTCACCTGGGACCGGTGACCTGCCCAGCTCACCAGTGACCGGTGACCCGCCCAGCTCACCAGTGACCGGTGACCTGCCCAGCTCACCAGTGACCGGTGACCCGCCCAGCTCACCAGTGACCGGTGACCTGCCCAGCTCACCAGTGACCGGTGACCCGCCCAGCTCACCAGTGACCGGTGACCTGCCCAGCTCACCAGTGACCGGTGACCCGCCCAGCTCACCAGTGACCAGTGACCCGCCCAGCTCACCAGTGACCGGTGACCCGCCCAGCTCACCAGTGACCGGTGCCCTACCCGGCTTACCAGTGACCGGCCCGAGTGACCTGTGACCGTTTCTCTGTTTCAGATGCGACTGTTTCTTTCTGTTGCCGTGGTGGTGCTGGCCGGCGTGGCCACCGCCTCCTACGCTCCTCCTGTGCCGCACAGCAGCCACTATGGCCGAGGAGGCGGAGGCCATTCCATTGGCGGCGGAGGCCATTCCATTGGAGGCGGAGGCCATTCCATTGGCGGCGGAGGCCATGCCATTGGAGGCGGAAGCCATGTCGGAGGTGGAAACCATGTCGGAGGCGGAAGCAATTTCGGAGGCGAAAGCCATGTCGGAGGCGGAAGCCATGCCGTTGGAGGCGGCGGTTATTCCGGCGGAGGAGGATATGGTCATGGTCAGTGAGAGGGTCCGTCACGTTGGAGATATTTATAATTTATACCGTATCTGGCTAGAATCATGTTGTTATCTCTGATAAAATACCATTATAAGGGTGGGCATGAATATGCAATTGATTTAACATATTTGCTTATCGAGCTGAACATTAACGGTTTCAGAGTGACGCGTGCAATACCCAGCGAGAGAAGGTGGAGTTCGGGGTGGTAATCGCACTGATCAACACCGGCTCTGCTTAGTGCGTCCTGTACTCATTAGCGCCTACCTCCACTGTGCGCCGCCAGTTGACGGTGTGCTGACCACTCTGCCGCTTCGCTCTGACAGGCGGCCTGTTCCTGTCGTTCCTGGACCCGGAGACGAGCTACTACGAGTACACCTGGCAGCAGGCGGCCCATCAGTGCGCCAAACGCGGCCTCGTGCTCGTCTCCATCGAAAACTACCAAAAGGACCATTTCATTTCGCAGCTGCTGCACAGATACAGTGAGTTCACCTGACAGGAGGCGGGTGTGTCGGCCGCGTCTGACGCGACTATGGTGCGGCGCATATTGGCATGCTCCTGTCGATTGGATTGAGACAACACGGCTCCTGCCGGTAATGGGATAGGTAGGATCTGTAAGTACTATGGTTCAAAAGGTGGTCAATATTGCCTGTCATTTACAAACGCGGAAACAGCCCAGTATGCCGGTGTTGCTCGTACGCTGATGTCTGTGTGGCGCCTGTAACATGGCCCACGTCCCGCCGCAGACGTGCGCTTCATCTGGACGTCGGGCACGAGGCGCGGCTACTCCTTCCAGTGGGTGAACGGCCAGCAGATCGGACCCTACACGTACTCCAACTGGTCGCGCACCGGCCGCAACCGCTACGTGGGGCAGCCGGACAACCGCGAGGGCTACGAGGACTGCCTGGCCGTGCTGAACAACTTCTACGAGGACGGCATCGTCTGGCACGACATCGCCTGCCACCACAAGAAGGCGTTTATCTGCGAGCAGCCGCGCTCGTACTCGTATTAGTAGGAGACACCGGTCAGTTGGCACACCGTGGGCCGTCAGTCCGTTGAAATAGGTGCGCCCGTTATCAGGCCGCACTACACTCAAAAGGAAGCTTATGTCTCGCCCTAAGGCAAAAGAATGGGCACATATCGAAACATTTGTGTTGTTATTCTCTGTTCGTTCGGTAAGGTAAATTACCAAATTACATTTGAATAATCAAATATGACTCTAATGTCATAACCTTTGTTATTGTTTGGTTTAAATTTAAGGCAGACGGCAATTCAAACAATGATTATATATTTGTTGTTCTATAAAGTGGGTTATCTTGGTCAATAATGACGGTTGTTGATGTGCAACGCTCGTAACATAAATGTATTCGGTTTTATCATAATGCTCGAAACAGCATTAAATCCTAATATAACGCTGCATACTAGGTGTATACCCTTGTGTTTTCCAAGGGTCATTGTCAGTGAATAATGTGTAATGTTGTGCCATCAACTGTGTGTTCATTGGTTCTGTGAAGTGCTTCGCTATGCAAATATACGTATACATGTAAAGTTATCAAGAGGACTGTGTTTCCAACTCCAGTATAAACATGAAATTGATATTTTGTAATTGATGTAGTTATCCGTCAAATTCAAACCGGATGCCGACACTCATGATATAAGTGCGGAGATGTAGTAATGACATAAAAAGGGCAGTGAAACTTTTATCTTGTCTGGAGAGAAACCCAACCCCTTTGCAAGATTTATTTGAAGATGTGGGCTTTTCTCACGTTGGCGAACGTTTTGCTTTAAAAATTTACCTCACCAAGCAATAGCAAAAATTTGGAAACAAAATGGCTGAAAGGTTTATACTGGAGTTGCCATGGCCCCTGACCCCCCCCCCCCTGTTCCTGCACCTTTGCATCGGTGAGGAGTTTTGTGTTGTCTCATCTCCGATGGCCGAGAACCATTATAAGCTTTCGATGAACTTTGGTCAGAACAGGGTCACGAGTATATCCGAGGTCACGAGGTCAAACTGCTGATTACGGCCGTTAGGTGTTGCGACGCGTGTTAGTGAGTTTTTTTTTTATCTCGTCTAGAATACGAAAAATGGCCTTGGAAAAATAGGAGTGTAAATTAAAAATTGAAGTCACGGAAAATGCATCGTACCTTATACTGCAATACATGTTATTTGAAAGGGAAGTCTAGGCAACTCTAAAAGGAGAGTTGGTTTTAAATCGGTTCCTGATGCAAAAGTAGTCGAAGTTCATGGTTTCTTTTTTCGGAAGGCCTCTCAAACTAACGTTTTTGGCCGATCTGGATTCGCCAGTAGGGCCGAAGCCTTAATTGGAGCCCTTTCTTAGTAAAACGGCAATCTTAACTGTTTCAGAATGTGGTGAGGTGATTCATGTTGGACTAAAACAACTGTATGTGAAGATAAATGAAATTAAACAAATTAAAACCGTACATTTCCTGATTTCTCATTGATTGATATATAGCTACGGTAGAGCTCCGATCAAGTGCAGGGGCGATACCACGTCCAATAAAGTGGTACGGACACATTGGTGTTGGGGGGCGCCATCTCCCAGGGGCGCCATCGCTCAAGGGGGGCGTCATCGCCAAAACCGCAATATCACAAATGTGCCATTTTTTTAGATGTAGGTAGTTGTATGTACCTGTAATTGACTATAGTACTGCACAAATAATATCTCCATCCCCATAATCAATAGGAGATGAATAATATACTGTAATTGAATCGAGCAGAGCTGCGGCGAGCAGTGCAGCGACACACCGTTCGACGGCCGGCCCGGCGCGCGTGCAGGCCGGCGTCAAGTCCACCACATCAGCAGGTTCACGTCCACGCACGCTAAAGCATATATATATATATATATATATATATATATATATATATATATATATATATATATGTATATATATATATATATATATATATATACATACATACATACATACATACATACATACATACATACATACATACATACATACATACATACATACATACATACATACATACATCCATCCATCCATCCATCCATCCAT
>JAXIVJ010019536.1:0-7500 GCA_036785665.1 Chirona hameri | reverse complement strand
AATCAATGCCTGTAGTAAACAAGGGAGGCTGATAGAAGTGCAGTCTGTCATCAGGAAGGTCAGCCATCTTCTGGGACTCGGGTGACCTAAGTCGTCGCCGGCATCCTAAATATTTGCCGATGACTCTCCGCACTTCAGCATTGGCTTTCAGCACCCAATATTTTCTCCTCAAATCGGATAAAACATGTTGACGTCCTTCGTGGCCTGCTTTTTCATGCACATGTTTAATAATCAATTCCACAGTTTTTGCCTTGCACGGAAGGACAACCGGGTGCTTGCTGTCATGGTCAAGAAAAGAACGTGTAAGCCTGCCGCCAACACGAATCAGCCCTTCCTCTATATATGGGTTCAAGCGGGATAATTTGCTAGCTTTCTGTACATTTTCACCATGTAGCAAATATCTTAGTTCTTGCGGAAATGCAATAAACTGGACAGCTTTGAGGACTGTATTCTCTGCTTCTTGAATGTCTTTAAGAGTCAGTATCAAGGAGGTTGACTGATCAGATGATGCATGTTCATCCTTTCTTCGCAATGCTGCTTTGACCCTCAGTATCCAAGCGACTCCTCGAACCATGCCCGTCCATGACGAATAGTGTTCAGATAACCGACTCACTGGATCTATATCTGTTTGCCTCTGAGTCGTCACGGCAACAGATACCTTCTTGATTTCTAAGTCTACGGGTGATACGCTATCTTCCTCTAGCTGAGGAGGCCAAGAACTTGTCCATAGGAAACGTGGACCGCGTCTCCAAATTTCATTTCCTAATAATTCTTCTCCCTTCTGTCCACGGGTTATGGCGTCAGCTGGATTTTGAGCCGATGGCACGTACTTCCACTGCTGAACGGAAGATCCATCATGTATGACAGTCAGTCGATTTGCCACGAATACCTGAAATCTTGTCGTTTCGTTTCGTATGTACTTGAGCACAGTCGTGCTATCGGTCCAAAGTTACACATCCTTGATCGGTACATCGAGCGCACGCTCCAACGTCAAGTTGGTTTTGACAGCTAGCGCGGCTGCGCAGAGCTCTAAGCGAGGAATGCTAATGCTTTTGAGAAGCGCAACGTGTGATTTGCTTACGAGCAAAGAACATGATATAATGTCGCCGTTCTTCTTTACTTGCCTTACATAAACTGCAACTCCATAGCCCTTCTCGCTAGCATCGGCGAAGTGATGAAGCTCTAAATGTTTATCCACATCTGATGTCTTGAAGCATCGCGGGACTCGAAATTTGGTCAGTTTTTCTAATTCGCGCAACCATATTTTCCAAGCTTTCTGAAACTCACAAGGTATGTCACTATCCCAATCTATCTTCAGACGTGATAATTCCTGAAGCATTATTCGTGATACAAATGGCGATGCCAGTCCTAGCGGATCGTACACTGTTGACACAACGGACAATAGTCCTCTTCTTGTCATCCGCCTGTTTTCGAACCTGTGAGCGTTAGCGTTGAATCCCAATGAGTCAAATTCAACATCCCAATGGACCCCGAGTGCGCGCTCGGCTGGGAGTTGATCTATTCCAAGCTGAATTTCCTTCACCTTTTTCGAACGATTATGGAGAGGAATTGTTTCCAACACAGCCAAGCGATTGCTAACGAATTTGGTTAACGTAAATCCACCCAATTCGCAAAGTCTCCCCAGTTCTCGTACCAGCTAAATGACTTCTTTTTCGGATTTCACTGCTTTTAAACAGTCATCGACATATAAATTTGTGCAAGTAGTTTGTGCAGCTTCTGTTTGCACTCGCTTGCCAAAATCGACGGCTGTTCTGCGAAAAGCATAATTGGCGCAGCTGGGAGAAGATGTGGCTCCAAAAATATGCACCGTCATCATGTATTCCAATGGGGGCTCATTCTCATCCCCTCCGGGCCACCACAGGAACCTCAAATAAGCTCTGTCTTCTTCTGGGACCTTGACCTGCAAAAACATTTCCGACACGTCTGCTATGAATCCTACTTGGTCTTGCCTGAAACGAAGCAATACGTCCATCAAGGGGTTGGTTAGCTCTGGTCCCTGTAGCAGCACGTCATTAAAACACACGTCGTTATATTTTGCGGCGCAGTCAAAAACGATTCTTACTTTGTCTGGCTTTTGCGGATGATAAATCCCATGATGAGGTAAATACCAACGGGGACCCTCTCCCCGCAGATGACCAGAATGAATTTCGGGAACCTTCTCAGCGTATCCCTTGCTAATCAGATCCGCCATCCGACCTTTGTAGTCTTGCGCGAATTGTGAATGTCTTGTAAATTTGGCCTTCAGAGCCTCCAGCCTTTTACGAGCTACTCCACGATTGTTTGGAAGCGATGGTTTGTCGCTGCTGAATGGAAGACTAATTTCGTATTTACCCTGGCTTCGGCGGCACGATTTAGCTACCCTTTTGCACCATAGTGCATCCCCAACGGATGGTCCAACCCGAGTGTCAGCTAAATTATCTGTTATGTCTTGGCCGACTTGTCCTTTGATTACATTCGTCACTAGTATCTTATTCACGTTCGCTGATAATTTGTGTTTCCGGGCTCCACCAATGCTCCACCCGTATCGAGTTCGGATGGCGTAGGGCCCTCCATTTCTACTTGGTACGACCTCTACGGGCCCATAGCCTAGTTAGTCCTAGTTAGGCCTTGTACTATGTAACCATTCACTAGCCGCTCACGATCCACGGTGGTAATATTTAAAGGGAAATAATGACCTTTTGATTTTGTTAGCAACAATTTCTTAGGCTACCGTTATGGTTTTAAAATTATTTTATTTAAATTTAAGAATTAAATAAAATTATTCCCAAATTTAAAGTTGTAAGTTTGGAAAAAATACAAAACAAGTACCTTGTGTACTTCATGAAGGTCATTAATTCGTCCTTCCCTACCATTGTTTACATCGAGTGCGGCATTTTTGGAGGCTCTGTGACGTTTCCGATCAAACTGAGCGCTGCTCGGACACACGCTAGTAGCGCTAGCTTTCGTTCTCCATGGCAACGAGGCGTCAGCCAATCAAAAGCCAGAAAGGGAATACGTTCTGGCTTTTCATTGGTTCACGCCTGGTTGCCATGGAGAACGAAAGCGCTACTAGCGTGCGTTCGAGCAGCGCTCTGATCCGTGCAGCAATCCGTGAAGCATCCGTGATGCATGACTGACTATCAGTATAAGTCATGAATAACAACAACATGCAAACTATACCAACTCGAATAAAATAAGGGCGGAATGAATTGAACCCCAGGCAAGCTAGTATTCGCAAAGCACTCGGCACTGCGCCACAATAGCAAAAGGTGAGGGAAATGCATATTGGATACAATATTATTACGTCACAAGTTTCTGAAGTGTCAACTACTATGCAATACAGTGATAACATACCTTTAATAATGATTAACAAGAAAATTCAAACTTAAAAACAATAATTTGAATAAGTCTTTAATTAGCTTTCAACTCAAAATCAGATATATTTTGCAATGCTACACAAGAATGGCACCAGTGACGTCATTAACAAAGCCTGCTACGGGACTTGGGTATACTAATCAGGAACAACTCGCCACAATGGTTAAGTGCGCCGAGAAGCATGACATTGACTTTGTAAACAAATCGCTGACGCTAAATAGGTCGCCGTCGATGTGCATCGATGAGCTTCCGATTTAATTGCCAGTTTTGTGTTATTGTTTGTTAGTTTTTTGGGGAAAAATTATTATTTTTAATGATAATATAAATCATAGTGTTATATACAGCCACAGACAAATTATACAATACTCCTAATGTTGAAAACAAATGAATTGATTTTCAAAAATTGAGGGTCGCAACCACTAACTATGCCGCCGTTGATGTGCATCGATGAGCTTCCGATTTTATTGCCACTTTTTCCGATCGCTGTTAGTTTTAGAAGATCGCCGGGCATATAATCACAACAAGCAGAACGCACAATATATTTTCCACTCCATTGCGTACAAAAACAATACGGGAAAAGCCCGCAGTTTGATGAGGACCAAAAGTACTTGCAAGTACCGGTCGTTAAAAGTGTGGAACGCTTATCAACTTTAACGTGAAATATCTTTCGGTAGGAAAGTTTTCATGCAAAATGTGATGAATTTACAATATATTTTGGTCTCGTCTGGCGATTTCAAGTGCTAACTCCATTTTTGTGGAAAAAGGTCATTATTTCCCTTTAATGAAAGAATCTGTCGACACCGCGCCTAATATTTTGAACAGTGCTGTTGAACAGAATGAATGAGTGCTTCCTGAGTCAAGAAAGGCACTTGTCCGTATTTCCTTGCCTCCTAATTTTACAAGCACGGAAATGATGGGTAATTTTGCTCCCATACTTGTTCTGTTGATAAATGGCACGAGGTAACAGCACTTGGTTGGATTTCTAACGGCTCTTTTTGAAAGTGCAGAACTGTGGGATGTTTTCCATGACACTTACTACACGTTTGTCGATTTCGACAGTTTTTGCTAATATGCTCCTTGCTTAAGCATCCAAAACAAAGTCCGCGTTTCAGTGCGAAGCCCTTCCGCTCATCTAGAGTCCAACGCAAAAGCTCTGGACACTCGCAAATGCTGTGCTCTTGTTTGCACACCTCGCAAGAACCAGCCGTAACTGTAAAACTACTGCTGTCAGGATTTCTTGTTGAAGGATGAGAAAATGGCAATGTCGTTCATTCAGTTGCCAACGAGGCAGTCGCGTGTCTATCAAAATGTTGGCCGTAAGATGGGTTCATGCTTATCCGCGCTTCTCGTTCCAATAATTTCACAAGATCAGCCAATGTTGCGGTTCGTGATTCTTCGTGTTCGATTCGGTCAACTAGTCGCCGCCAACGGTCCTTTATCGATGGGCCCAGCTTGTCTAAAATCGTTCGTATCGTTTTCGCGTCGATTTCGTTGATCCTCTGTGGCATTGTCTTCAATGCGTTCCGTGTGCCTCTCAGAGAAATTGCGAATTTATCCAAATCATCTGTGCCTGTTCGAATTGATGGCCATGACATATTTTTTTCAATCATATGAACAGCGGTTTGTATAACGTTCCCATAACGTTCTTGGAGAAGGCGTCTGGCCTCAGCGTAACCTTTCCCAGGTGGCACATACAAGCACGATGAAACGATATCTCTTGGCTTTCCCACTGTGTACTGGTCTAAATAATACAGTTTTTCTTCATCATCTTCTACTCTACAAGCAATTTTCGCATCAAAACCCCTACTAAAAATGTTATACTGTGTAGGGTCTCCAGTAAACGATTGTAGCTGCAAGGTCGGCAACTGCATTTTTCTTACCAGTTCGATGCTCGACCGATCGACGGTTGCATTCTGGTTCCTCATAGGTCGTTCGTACGCGTTCGATTCCTTTCGTTCGGGTTCGTTTTTGTACGTTTTCGCTTCCCTTCGTTCGCGTTCGTTTTCGTATGTGTTCGGTTAGTTCATCTTTTGATAGTTACCAGGCTTCTCACTTTCACATACAATTTCAAAAACCTCTTCCTTTGCCTTACCTTGCTCAAATTGAAGCCTCAGTTCCATTTCTTTCTCTTCGTTGTCTCAGCTTCGCTTCTCCGTCTTCAAGAGCATGCAACTCTTTCATCAGCGCCATCTTGGCCGATATACCTGCTCGCTTAGCTGCTTCTCTCATTCGTTCGGAGGTGGCGTACAGTTGAGAAAAGGCAGATGAACCGTCCACTTCCCCTTCGCTACTGCAGCAACTGATGCTTCGCGATCTTCTCGACATTTGTCTTCCGATATACGCTACCTTACTTAAGATACTTAACTTTACTTTATTTTACTTTACTTTACGTTACACGTCGAAAAAAAAATTGTTACTGTATCAGCGCTTGTCCTTTAGATTGTTTACACCGCAATTAAAAGCATAAGAAACCAATACTGTATTGCTGGTAACAAAAGTTTCGAACAGACAAGGCTGATTATGAACTTAAACAAGGACAAACATATAAAAAGGAAACAGATACAGCGCACTCGATAGGGTTTTTCGTACTTCGATCTTGTCGTCCGTTCGCTTGTATTCAATTCGCTCGTTCGTTCGTTCTAAGAAACTAAAGAGTCTTAACTTCAAAACATAAAATACATTAATCCAAGGCCAAAGGCCATATATAGGAGGTAGAGTCATCCGGCGATTCTAGGTGATCATGACGTCAGAGCGTGACGTCATGTGTATGCACCGGACTCTTCCGCTATTGCAGTTAATGCTATTTTGGGAGAAATAAATACCGTCTAGCTCGAAAAGTAAAAAGGTTACGAAAAAGAGAAAGACAGCGTTGGAAAGCTCAAAGCAAGGCAAATCGACATCTTTTGAATCATTTTAGGCTCAGGTCAATATTGAGGTCACTAGAGGTCATCAAAGGTCAGGGCCTTGTTCACGGTCCCCCTGCGGTTCGGCGGTCACCAGCTGAGGCTCTAAGCCCCGCCCCTTCGGTAAACTTTTGATTTGACCTAAACCACATGCACTTGATATGAATCGACGAGTTCTGACGAGGCGAACACGATGACATCAAAATCATTGCTGTATCTACATTTGTCAAAAAGTTATTTGCGGAAACCCGTTTTAACCGACCGCAGACGACATGCGCCAGAATTGACTACTGGGGTGACGTCATAAGTATAAGTGGACACGTTACGGAGATAGGGATGACACCCCCTGCATTAATCCCAATAATACAAGGCCGCAACATAATTCAAAAGTTTAAAGAGACATCGCGAGCCAAAGCAACAATCTGCACTTCCAACTGGCTGACTGGCATTTACACACACACACACACACACACACACACACACACACACACACACACACACACACACACACACACACACACACACACACACACACACACACACACACACACACACACACACACACACACACACACACACACACACACACACACACACACACACACACACACACACACACACACACACACACACACACACACACACACACACACACACACACACACACACACACACACACACACACACACACACACACACACACACACACACACACACACACACACACACACACACACACACACACACACACACACACACACACACACACACACACGCGCACACACACACACACACACACACACACACACACACACACACACACACACACACACACACACACACACACACACACACACACACACACACACACACACACACACACACACACACACACACACACACACACACACACACACACACACACACACACACACACACACATATATATATATCTATATATATATCTATATATATATATATATATATATATATATATATATATATATATATATATATATATATATATATATATATATATATATATATATATATATATATATATATATATATATATATATATATATATATATATATATATATATATATATATATATATATATATATATATATATATATATATATATATATATATATATATATATATATATATATTTATATATATATATATATATATATATATATATATATATATATATATATC
>JAXIVJ010019535.1:12500-17500 GCA_036785665.1 Chirona hameri | reverse complement strand
ATATATATATATATATATATATATATATATATATATATATATATATATATATATATATATATATATATATATATATATATATATATATATATATATATATATATATATATATATATATATATATATATATATATATATATATATATATATATATATATATATATATATATATATATATATATATATATATATATATATATATGTCTCACCCCACTGACCTCAGCTCACCCCACTCACCTCAGTTCACCTAACTCACCTCAGACCATCCCACTAACATCAGCTCACCTAACTCACCCCACTAACCTCAGCTCACCTAACTCACCTCGGATCACCCCCACTGACCTCGGCCCAAGCCACTGACCTTTGACCTCTCCTCCACTGGCCTCGGATTACCCCCACTGACCTCGGTCCAAGACACTGACCCTTGACCTCTCCTCCACTGACATCGGATTACCCCCACTGCCCTCGGCCCAAGACACTGATCTTTGACCTCTCCTCCACTGACCTTTGACCTCTCCTCCACTGACTTTGGATCTCCCCCACTGACCTCGGTCGAAGCCTCTTTGACCTCTCCTCCAATGACCTCGGATCACCCCACTGACCTCGGCCCACTCCGCCGACATCAGACAGCCCCACTGGGCTGGGATTCCCCCAACCGACCTCGGAAAAAAACACACAGGCCTCGGACCTGTATCCAACTAACCCCTGCTTGCGGCCGACGCTGGGCGGCGCGGCTGTCAGCAGTACTCAGCGCCGGGAACAGATTATCACTGAGCGTGGGCGCCGGCCGGTACGGCGTCGACCGCTCCACGTCTGCCAGCACCTCCGCCGGTGGCTCCCGGTCCAGCTCGACCTCGGGCCGCGGGCCGCGCCAGGCGAGCGAGGCGTACCACTGGGCGCCCTGCAGCTGGCCCGGGCGGTGCTGCGCGTCCAGGTGCACCACCTGGTCCTCGTACAGGCAGCTCCGCAGGTTGCTGTCCGCCGGCAGCCGCTTGCCGTGCTCGAAGAAGCGAGCCACCACGAAAACGGCGCGCTGCTGCTCGGTGCGGCCCGGCTGACGGAACACGGCGAACGCGCGACGCGGGCCGACCTCGTCCACATGTCCCATGATGTTCGAGACAAAGTGACTCAGCTGCTCCGGCTCGGTGGCCGACTCGGCGCGCGCCACGTACCAGCCGCACCGGTCCTGGTTGTTCTCGTTGTCGTAGATGTGGCAGTCGAAGAGCACCTGGTCGCCGCAGCCCAGCACCATCTCGATGGACTGGTCCTCGGCCAGGGGCAGGCCGTCGGCGCAGACGAAGCGTTTTCCCCAGAGCAGCGCGCGCTGCTGCGACCCGCGCCCGTCCATCTGGAATGTGATGACGGCCTTGTGCATCGGGTGCAGCTCGGCCACCACGCCTAGCTGGTCGTAGTGATATTCCGGCATGATGCTGCACTGAAACACAGACACACAGATTAGGCCAATGTTGCAGTGGTTGGAGACAACAAAATTGAATAGCCAATAAGCCATACCAAAAAGTGTGCTTGACCAAATGTAACAAGTTGATTCGAGTAGTTCAATGGGTCAATGTCAACTCTTACACCTGACTCTAAGAAAATGTAACTTTCAAATCCTGACACAACCAAGAGCTATGGCCGGATAGGTGATGCACCAGTGCTTATCTACATGGGATTGGAATGAATAAATATTGCGTAAGCGTAGGCGGCAGGGGCACCATGAAGAGTGAAAACAAAATCCCCCGGAATACGCTGGAAGCCTTGGCGACCATCCTGCCCCGAATGTAGGCCAACTGATTTTGTGCTACAAATTGAAGGATGTTTGCACCAGAACAAAAACGATTTGCATGCGGTCATGAAAAAGTTGAGCGGGGGAGTCAGCAAAAAGTTGTTGAGCGGGGAGGACGTCAGGAGAGAAAGTGGTTGTGCAGGGTGGGGGAGGGGGTGCCACTGCCGGAGAGTAAAAAGCCAATGATTTGTGCTGAACACTGAACATGTGCTGCCATACTGCATGACACAGCCAAGCAATCCATCCACAATGTATATATATATATATATATATATATATATATATATATATATGTATAGATATAGGTATAGATATAGATATAGATATAGATATAGATATAGGTATAGATATAGATATAGATATAGACATAGATATAGATATAGATATAGATATAGATATAGATATAGATATAGATATAGACATAGACATAGACATAGACATAGACATAGACATAGACATAGACATAGACATAGACATAGACATAGACATAGACATAGACATAGACATAGACATAGACATAGACATAGACATAGACATAGACATAGACATAGACATAGACATAGACATAGACATAGACATAGACATAGACATAGACATAGACATAGACATAGACATAGACATAGACATAGACATAGACATAGACATAGACATAGACATAGACATAGACATAGACATAGACATAGACATAGACATAGACATAGACATAGACATAGACATAGACATAGACATAGACATAGACATAGACATAGACATAGACATAGACATAGACATAGACATAGACATAGACATAGACATAGACATAGACATAGACATAGACATAGACATAGACATAGACATAGACATAGACATAGACATAGACATAGACATAGATATAGATATAGATATAGATATAGATATAGATATAGATATAGATATAGATATAGATATAGATATAGATATAGATATAGATATAGATATAGATATAGATATAGATATAGATATAGATATAGATATAGATATAGATATAGATATAGATATAGATATAGATATAGATATAGATATAGATATAGATATAGATATAGATATAGATATAGATATAGATATAGATATAGATATAGATATAGATATAGATATAGATATAGATATAGATATAGATATAGATATAGATATAGATATAGATATAGATATAGATATAGATATAGATATAGATATAGATATAGATATAGATATAGATATAGATATAGATATAGATATAGATATAGATATAGATATAGATATAGATATAGATATAGATATAGATATAGATATAGATATAGATATAGATATAGATATAGATATAGATATAGATATAGATATAGATATAGATATAGATATAGATATAGATATAGATATAGATATAGATATAGATATAGATATAGATATAGATATAGATATAGATATAGATATAGATATAGATATAGATATAGATATAGATATAGATATAGATATAGATATAGATATAGATATAGATATAGATATAGATATAGATATAGATATAGATATAGATATAGATATAGATATAGATATAGATATAGATATAGATATAGATATAGATATAGATATAGATATAGATATAGATATAGATATAGATATAGATATAGATATAGATATAGATATAGATATAGATATAGATATAGATATAGATATAGATATAGATATAGATATAGATATAGATATAGATATAGATATAGATATAGATATAGATATAGATATAGATATAGATATAGATATAGATATAGATATAGATATAGATATAGATATAGATATAGATATAGATATAGATATAGATATAGATATAGATATAGATATAGATATAGATATAGATATAGATATAGATATAGATATAGATATAGATATAGATATAGATATAGATATAGATATAGATATAGATATAGATATAGATATAGATATAGATATAGATATAGATATAGATATAGATATAGATATAGATATAGATATAGATATAGATATAGATATAGATATAGATATAGATATAGATATAGATATAGATATAGATATAGATATAGATATAGATATAGATATAGATATAGATATAGATATAGATATAGATATAGATATAGATATAGATATAGATATAGATATAGATATAGACATAGACATAGACATAGACATAGACATAGACATAGACATAGACATAGACATAGACATAGACATAGACATAGACATAGACATAGACATAGATATAGATATAGATATAGATATAGATATAGATATAGATATAGATATAGATATAGATATAGATATAGATATAGATATAGATATAGATATAGATATAGATATAGATATAGATATAGATATAGATATAGATATAGATATAGATATAGATATAGATATAGATATAGATATAGATATAGATATAGATATAGATATAGATATAGATATAGATATAGATATAGATATAGATATAGATATAGATATAGATATAGATATAGATATAGATATAGATATAGATATAGATATAGATATAGATATAGATATAGATATAGATATAGATATAGATATAGATATAGATATAGATATAGATATAGATATAGATATAGATATAGATATAGATATAGATATAGATATAGATATAGATATAGATATAGATATAGATATAGATATAGATATAGATATAGATATAGATATAGATATAGATATAGATATAGATATAGATATAGATATAGATATAGATATAGATATAGATATAGATATAGATATAGATATAGATATAGATATAGATATAGATATAGATATAGATATAGATATAGATATAGATATAGATATAGATATAGATATAGATATAGATATAGATATAGATATAGATATAGATATAGATATAGATATAGATATAGATATAGATATAGATATAGATATAGATATAGATATAGATATAGATATAGATATAGATATAGATATAGATATAGATATAGATATAGATATAGATATAGATATAGATATAGATATAGATATAGATATAGATATAGATATAGATATAGATATAGATATAGATATAGATATAGATATAGATATAGATATAGATATAGATATAGATATAGATATAGATATAGATATAGATATAGATATAGATATAGATATAGATATAGATATAGATATAGATATAGATATAGATATAGATATAGATATAGATATAGATATAGATATAGATATAGATATAGATATAGATATAGATATA
>JAXIVJ010019535.1:0-7500 GCA_036785665.1 Chirona hameri | reverse complement strand
ATGTGAGGTTGAACACCATAAACAGAGGAGGGCACTGCATGGGAGGTAGGATGTGATATGCAGGCATACATTTTTAGATCATCTGCAAAGATTGTGTAGGAGATTGTGTAGGAAGTCATCCGTGAGGCGATACTATTAATATATACCAAGAAAAGGAGAGGCCCCAGGACAGAGCCCTGGGGTACTCTACTTCTCTGTCTGCTGGTTTCACCACTAACACAAACCCTCATTTGACATCCTGTGAGAAAGGATGCAACCCACGAGATGACCGTGAATGCCCAATCTGTATAATTTCTTGAGCAAGATATCATGGCACACCACATCAAACGCCTTGCTGAAATAAAAATAAAATAGCATCGATCACGCCCCCTTCATCCATTGATTTTGACACCTTGTTGTAAACCAACAAGAGTTGGTCAACGGTTGACCTCCCAGAACGAAAACCAAACTGGTGCTCGGTGAGGAGAAGATTTCCTTACAGGTATTCACGAAAGTGCGAACATAAAATGTGTTCCAGTTCCTTTCCTTCTTGCATGCTGAGTTTATGCTGATTGGCCAATAATTTAGAGGTTCGTAGCGGACACCCTTCTTGAATATGGGTATGACTAACGATGATTTACACTGGTTAGGCACACAACCTTCCTGGATGGATTTATTGTAGATGATTGTCAGGGGTTCTGCTAACTCGGAAGCACACTCTTTTAGCAGCATGGGATGTATGCCATCAGAGCCCATAGAAGAATTGCCATCAAGCTGGGAGAGGCCTGCCTTCACACGGTCAACAGAGAGATGGGGCGTTTCCAGAACTCCCTCAAACTCCTGATGGGGAGCCAGATTGGAAGGGGCTGTATTAGTATACACAGAGGCAAAGGCATCGGCCAAGCATTCACACATTTTACCAGCATTGTCTGATAGTTGCCCAGATTCCAGACGCAATGGCCCTACAGATGGACGGCCCACCTTTTTACGGATGTAGGCATGGAGGATCTTAGGATTATCTTTAAATCTTTGCATAAGGTTCTCTTCATAGTTAGCCTGGGACCTAACCACAAAAGTTCTACAGCGATGATTGGTTTCAGCAAATGATGAATAAGCCAAGCAGGTGACTTCAGCCTTCCTACCCAAGTGCTGTCTTACAGCCTTGAAGTGACACCAAGCTCTTTGCTTTTTATGATTTTTTTTTTTTATAATAAATTTAGTCTGAATGTTTTTGAATGGATGGATTTCCGAGGTCAGGATCCACGCTAAGCATGAATGAGGCTTGTGGGGGCTCTAGTGGGCCAGGAAGGAACACATTCCTCAATCAGCTGTTGTGTGTAGTCAGCAAAATAATCAAATGAATCAGATGCATTTAATGCATCAAGTGAACACCAACTCTTTCTGTCTAGCTTGCACCGGATGGCATTGTAGTTCCTTCTGTGTCATGCTCAGTGTTGATGGGTACTGTTAGGCTGGTTGTCAGATGTGGCCGAAAACACATAATCAATCATGATAGGACAGTGATTGCAGTCAGGAAGAGGACACACCTGAACTTGGCCAACACGGTCTAAGTCGGAAGTCAGGATTAGGTCAAGTGTGTTGCCAGACCTGGGGTAGGTGGGCTCGCTTATCCACTGAGTAAGACCAAGGAGGTCAAACACCTCCAAGAAACTTCTCTTGAGGAGGGTACACCAAGGAAGGACCACCACTACACCAAGTGCTGTTGGGAAGATTAAAGTCGCCCAGGAGGAGGATTTCTTTTCCTTGGCAAAAGTCAGCAATGAAATCTGCAAGCGCTTTGTTGAGCGCTTTGTTGAGGTATAGGATGGAGGTCTATAAATGACCAGTACATAGACATTGCATACTACTAAATGGAAGTAGAGACTATTTGGTTTGTGAGCAACAACTTCATCAATAATGAGACTATCATGAACATATGTGCACACACCATGTTTATAAATGGAACCCTCATAATCACTCTGTAGGAGCCTGAACATGGGAATATCAAGCATCAACAAAGTAATTTGGTGTATGGGCCAGCAGGTAGGATTCTGTAACACATATTACTTTCAAGATGTTGGACAGGATGAAGACCTGGAGGGAATGGGGTTTGGAACTCAATCCGTTCAGATTGACCTGTGCAAATTTTAGAATGGTAGAGGTGGTCACTGGAGAACAGGCATCTAGTTTCCCAGAGACAATGGAGGGGGGGCAGATGGTGCATGCTAGCCATCATCCTCAATCCCTGTGACACCAGAGTGGGCAGAGTTGACTCCAGATGAGGACATCTGGTTCCGCTTAGCCTTCCACTTTTCATAAAGTTAAGTGCGCTGAGCAGATGCCAAGTCCCTGGAGATGTAGACTGAGCTGTACATAGAGCCTTTGAACTTCTTAGCATTGTCCATAACTGACTTTCTCTGCGCCTCAGAGATGATCTTGGCTCGGAATAACATGGGATGACCCGGGATCTGTGGGATGTCAGCAAGATCAACTTTCATACCAAACTGAGTCTCAACAACTATATCAAATTTTGAGGCAGCATCACAGGGACCAGAGACAGACAGGCACTTGCTGATAATTGACTGACATCTCTTATCCCTCTTTCTCATTTCCCTGAGCTCCTCTTGAATCAGTGTGCAGTCAGGAGGCAGAGGTGGGGAAGGGCCAGGTACTGAGGACTGTTGGATGGAGACACTGGGCTGGGAGGTATTGCTGGTTCCTTGACCTGACCTGACTTGGGTAACCTGAACCCCCTGGGCAATACTTCTTTGTATATTCAAGCTCCTAAATTTGATATACATTTTGGTCCCTTAAATTTTGCACATCAACATTGAAGATTTAAGCAAAAATGTTCAACAAAAAGTGTAGCCAAAGCTCATCCCCCCTGCTGATGTTCCTACGCCCATAAAATATGGCATGGTCTCACTTTCACAAATCTCATCCCACCTTCCACTCAGATGTCAACACAAAATAAAGGGAGCAGTGATTCGTTAATTTCTTGGCTGGTTTGTGGACCAAGAACGGTAATCTTCGACTAAGGAGATTACCCCAAGCACCATATCCTCTTGGGACCAAGGCGCTAACTGGAACTCTCAGTCTCACCCTTGCTCTCGTTATTTCTTTATTTGTAATTATCAGGGCAATAGAACACTGTAATTATATTTTTAACAAATCCCCCGCGAAGAAATGTCACAAACCTCAATGTCAAATGTGTTTTGTCGCAAACACAACGAGCTTTATGGAGGACGCCATATTGCTAATAGGTATTTAATTTCTTCAAAACAACTAGCTTGCTAAATATATTATAAAATGCTTAAAACACAACATTAACGGTGATTTTAACCGTGACTGACAACAGGAATTATATATATGGAACCGGTTTTTGTTAGACAAAAGAAATAATAAATAAAGTTATATTTTCTACTGCCGTTTCTGGAATGACGCGTATTTCATGCTACCAGATCCGAATCAAAACGAAATGAAGGAAAAACTCCAAGCAGTACACAATTCATGCCACGCAAAAACGCAAAGCAACTCATGCTCTTGGAAGCTTGATCCAAAAAGCGTCAAAGAGATTCTCGAAGTTAAGATTAGCAAATCAAGCATTTCCCACAAGAACATTTGGACTTAAATCTGATATTGATTTCAAAGATCTCCCTTCTTTACCAAAATTTCTGAAGATATATTCGTCATGTTTGTCTTTAATGCGGCATATACACCACAATTTCATTTTTTTGTTGTTGATCATTGCCGTGTTACAATATCCACCAAATCTTAGGCTCGATTTCTCGAGGCCGGCATTTATTCGAGTGGATCATTTGTGATTTCTTAATCTCATTGACTTTCAATATGTTAAACATTATTGTTATTATCACAATCTTGGCGGTTGTAAATCCGTCTTATTCGTATATGGTCACTGTTGACGCTCACGCAGAAGAATGTTTCATGGAGAAAGTAACATCTGGAATCATGCTTGGTAAGCAAATGCCTGAATTGAATGAATATTCAGATGTCTTAATTGTTATTCATGTGTACACGTAATGTTTTATATTTTGATCATGTGTAATGGTTCATTGATGTGTATCACTGTTTGCGTTCTTGATCAGGGATGTTGGGTTGTCACTAAAAGTGGGGGAGGGCCAGACTGAAAAGTATGGTATTTTCAACAAGATCTTGTTGGTGTGGGCCCAGGGGGTGTATTCTGTTCCTTCAACATTGGTAAAAAGTGTGACAACTGCAAGCATCTTCCGCATCTTAGCTGTGTTTATCAGATCTGCTCATAAGCTATATTTGGCTATCAGCTAGTATTAACCAATCAGTCTTGAGCAAGTCTTGACAGTGATTGGTCAGGTTGTGATGATGTGAAACCGGGGGAGAATCATTTGTTTACATTTCAACAGGTTTGCCATATCAGTCGGGTAAACTATGGTAATCTGGACCCGTTTTTGGAATTTTCCATTTTTGAAACAATACCCAAAAAGGGAAACGCTACTTCCAAAAATGGGTATGTTACTTCCAAAAATGGGTATGGAAATTGACCATGACTAAACGTGATCCATGCATTGAGTGGTTCGCTGACGCATTGTGCCAATGACGTCATCAAACTCAGTACCCTTGATTCTATTGACAATGTGTGCATGACAGAAATCCATTGTGTCTTTCAAATTTTATTGCTCAGGGTGGCAAAAAAGTGTTGCCCCGAGACCGTACAACTTCAATACAATTCTCAAGAAACCTTGGATTTTTTTAATGCTCACGCTATCAATAAAGTTGAGGGTGCTGAATCTGATGACATCATTGGCATAATGCATTGACACACCAATCAAAGCGTGGATCATGTTTAGTCATGGTCGATTTCCGTACCCATTTTTGGAAGTAGCGTTTCCATTTTTAGGTACGGTGTTCCAAAAATGGGTCCAGATTGCCATAGTTCACCCGACTGATATTGGTTTGCTGGCAATGTACGGGTGTGTGTGCATGCACATTTTCAAGCATTTACTTAGTTTTGTGAAGTGTAAGAAATATTTAAAGGTGTATATGAAAGTTGAGATGATAATTAAATCGGTCTACATAGCAGTATTTTCCCAGAATACCTCATAAGCTTAAAATCTACACCCAAAGCTGTTCGTCTTTGCTGAGGACATCTGCAAAAATTGTAAACATATGAGGCTGTAGGTTAGCTATATTTTGGTATTTTTCAAGGATGTAAACCCATAGATTGTGTCACCTTATACAAACAGACTAGAAAATTCATACCAATTGTCAACATAAGAGGCTGTAGGCTAGCTAAGTTTTGGTATTTTTAAAGGATGTAAACCCATAGATTGTGTCACCTTATACAAACAGACTAGAAAATGCATACCAATGTGATTGATATCGGTATCACTTAGGTTTTGAGACACCATTCTGGGTAGTACCAGTGGCGGCGGATCGTATTTTGGATGAGGCAAAAAAACGGGGGCCCCTCTGCAAAAGAGCCCCCTCCCACAGCCAAAGCCCCCCCCCCCCCCCCCCCCCAAGAAAAAACGACAAATGGTATCTCCTCAGATTTAGGCCGCTATATTTTGCAGGGCCTCTAAATGGTCGCAAAAAGAATGTTGGACAGGCCCATGTTGAAGTCTCAGGCCTTCTGAGGGCCCCTCATGGCCTACTGAGGGTCCCCTCAGGCCGATTGAGGGACTTCTGTCGGCCTTAGAAGGCCCCTCAGGCTGGCTGGGGCACATCAGGGTCATTGTTTCGGTCAAAAGGACAAATCGAACCAACTTCTTGGAGTGTACTTCTAGTGTGTACTACTGTTCTCTTACAAATTTATGGGGGGGGGGGGGCAAATCATATGTTCTGTTCCCCCAACTTCTTGAGTGGGCGAGCAGCTGCCCCCTCTGCCCCCCCCCCCCCCCCCACACACCCACCCACCCTTATCTGCCAGTTGCCACCAATAATGAGTATAGTACCTGATCCTGCTACTGGTCCTGTGCTGTGGCTTGCACTAATGAACAAAAATTGTCAAGTGTTTAGTAATGACTATAAAATCAATGCTAATAATGTGTTTTATGAGTTACAGGACATCCCTAGTAGCACACTACATTGATGCGACATTTCCTTTTGGTTGAGATCATGCTGAAATGTAACGTCACAGTGCTACAACGAATCAATATAGATTCAATGGCATTTTCCATTGATTTCACGGTGCGTATTTGTTGATAACTGGTAGATGGGCGACGTTGTGTCTCGACCAGAAGACGATCTCATCTCAACATTCAAGTTAAGCTCGAGGTGTCTCATAAGAACATCTATATATCAAAAAGCAAGCCTTGAACAGCATGACAGCCTCAAATAAATCAAACGTGTACACTGTATTTAATGTCGTCCGGTTACAGCCAAATGACATCGCCTTAAATTGTCTTTCGATAACTTATTGTCATTTTCAGATCGAGACCGAAGTACAATACGATATTTTCCTTGACTGTCAACAATTTAGTTAAAGATCGTATAGCAGGCTAAAATACCATATTAGAAATAGTGATCAGGGAAAATACCTCAGATGGGATATTGTACTTAATGTCATATCCAAACTCAGTGTTTTTATGTGCAGTTGCGGGAAATTGCATTTATCCGTTGTGACTGTCTTTGACTGTTGACCGTTACGTTGTCATGGTAACTGGCTGCTGGCGGTTGTTTGAATCGCACGTGGAGCGTCCGAGCCAGTCTGAGCGTCGAACGCCGGGCGGTTAGGGGTGTGAAGAAATCTCGGATACAGAATCTAAATTTATGTCGACATTTGTGGCGCCGGGTTAGATGTGGTACAATGCCTCTTCACCTATGAGCCGCTGTAGCTTAGTGGTATCATTCTCGTCGTGTGTATGTTTGGTGAGCAATGTGTTGCTTGTATTTGCTGATATTTTGCCTGAACAGGAAGACAGGGCAAAGGCCTATGGAAGGCTAGAAGTGAGGACAAGTATTACATTTGGATTTTTTTTTTTGGGGGGGGGGGCAACCATTCAGCCATCACAATGTGCCTAGTTCTTTCACAATGCTGTGATCTTTATATTATTTTTCCTGGAACAGTGGCCACTACCCTCACATTAACTATATCTCCATTTCTACTCTCCCCACTGGCCACTGCCTTTTTCCATGTCATAATATGCAACATATGTATCGCAATACCTTTACTTTTGTATTATGCATGGACGTCACATAGCCTGAGTTGCTGAGGCATCCTAAAGCACAAATCATCACCATTGTAATCTGCATAAGCTTCAGAGTTCAGAATTTACTTTCATTTTTGTGTTACACTTTTGACTCCCTAAAGCACACTTGTAAGATTTCTGAAAAGTACCTTTCTGAAGTTAAACTATCGAAGAAAGGGCCATTGCAAATGCTCTGCTAAAAATCAACCAATGGATGATCACATTTGAATACTGCTGTAATGAAAGAACCCCAGTCTATGGTTTGCCACACTGTGCACTCCCCAGACCCTGGACATCGTATGCTTCTATGAATTGGCTTTTTAAGTTGGAAGCC
>JAXIVJ010019534.1:0-18925 GCA_036785665.1 Chirona hameri | reverse complement strand
GGGATAAACCCGCCGGACGCGCCCTCGCGCCCTCAGACCGGCGGGCCACGGTCACTACGAGGACGGTCCGACAGGAGGCCTCTAAACCGGCCCTCACCAGGTCAGCTATAGCACCAGAATGACAAGACGGCTGGGTTAACGAGTCTATGGTGTGGTTTAGTCGATTTTCTTTTTCTTACGGAGTTTTTCCAGCGCCTCGTCGATTATCCGTTTCGGAGGCAGGAAGCAACTTTCGATGAAGTCCTCCATCATGGTGAACATGTGCCGCTTCACGCCGGACAAGAAGTGGTTCTCGTCCGGGTAGATCTGCGGGGATAACCACATAACCACAACACATCAGTGTCTTGTTATATCAATCATTTGGTGTTCGGTGAGCAAACATTTCACTGGCAACGTTCCGGTTCAACATTCGTTGTATTTGCATTGCCATGTGCTCAGTCACCCCTCACCAGGACCAGACTCAGACACAGCCAGACTGCAGGCGATGGACCTCACCTGCTGTCGGAATGTGACGCCGGCTCTGATCAGCGCCCTGGAGAACAGCATGCTATGCTGCACGTGCACGTTGTCATCCGCCGAGCCGTGGATCAGCAGCAGGTTCTTGCCCTTGAAGTTGGCCGCGCGGCTGGTCAGGTCAGCCTCCTCGTAACCACGGTAGTTCCCCCTGGCTCCCGGCGGGCCCATGTAGCGCTCCGTGTACGCCGAGTCTGGGGGGGGGGGGGGGGAGGTGTCAGGTGAACTACTCAGATCACTGTCCAGTCCAGAGACTCAAGACCACTTCCCCACTTGGGGCCAAGCAATGAGAATCGAGTGAAGGTACCCGGTGACCATGGAACTGCATTGCAGTCGTCTGCAGCACTGCAGTACTTAGTACTAGGGCAAGCCGTACATAGAAGGCAAGCCGTACATTACAGTCTATGACGGGCACACTTCACACAGTGAAGTGTACCGAACGGATTCCAGTCTGTGAGGGATGGACAATACGTCGTGAACAGACGTACCGTACAGATTCCAGTCTGTGACTGGGGCGACGGAGACAGCTCCTCGGAACAGCCGCTCCGAGTCCATGGCCAGAGCCATGGCGGCCGCGAACCCTCCGTAGCTCCAGCCCCAGATCACCAGCCGGCGACCGTCAATGAAGTACTGATCAGCCTTCAGCTTCCGTATCACTGCCAGCTGTCGGCAGAAAGGTCAGCAGACATGTCAGAAGACAGGTCAGAAGACAGGTCAGAAGACAGGTCAGAAGACAGGTCAGAAGACAGGTCAGAAGACAGGTCAGAAGACAGGTCAGAAGACAGGTCAGAAGACAGGTCAGAAGACAGGTCAGAAGACAGGTCAGAAGACAGGTCAGAAGACAGGTCAGAAGACAAGTCAGAAGACAGGTCAGAAGACAGGTCAGAAGACAGGTCAGAAGACAGGTCAGAAGACAGGTCAGAAGACAGGTCAGAAGACAGGTCAGAAGACAGGTCAGAAGACAGGTCAGAAGACAGGTCAGAAGACAGGTCAGAAGACAGGTCAGAAGACAGGTCAGAAGACAGGTCAGAAGACAGGTCAGAAGACAGGTCAGAAGACAGGTCAGAAGACAGGTCAGAAGACAAGTCAGAAGACAGGTCAGAAGACAGGTCAGAAGACAGGTCAGAAGACAGGTCAGAAGACAGGTCAGAAGACAGGTCAGAAGACAGGTCAGAAGACAGGTCAGAAGACAGGTCAGAAGACAGGTCAGAAGACAGGTCAGAAGACAGGTCAGAAGACAGGTCAGAAGACAGGTCAGAAGACAGGTCAGAAGACAGGTCAGAAGACAGGTCAGAAGACAGGTCAGAAGACAGGTCAGAAGACAGGTCAGAAGACAGGTCAGAAGACAGGTCAGAAGACAGGTCAGAAGACAGGTCAGAAGACAGGTCAGAAGACAGGTCAGAAGACAGGTCAGAAGACAGGTCAGAAGACAGGTCAGAAGACAGGTCAGAGGACAGGTCAGAAGACAGGTCAGAAGACAGGTCAGAAGACAGGTCAGAAGACAGGTCAGAAGACAGGTCAGAAGACAGGTCAGAAGACAGGTCAGAAGACAGGTCAGAAGACAGGTCAGAAGACAGGTCAGAAGACAGGTCAGAAGACAGGTCAGAAGACAGGTCAGAAGACAGGTCAGAAGACAGGTCAGAAGACAGGTCAGAAGACAGGTCAGAAGACAGGTCAGAAGACAGGTCAGAAGACAGGTCAGAAGACAGGTCAGAAGACAGGTCAGAAGACAGGTCAGAAGACAGGTCAGAAGACAGGTCAGAAGACAGGTCAGAAGACAGGTCAGAAGACAGGTCAGAAGACAGGTCAGAAGACAGGTCAGAAGACAGGTCAGAAGACAGGTCAGAAGACAGGTCAGTACACACCAAATTTGAACACAATCGGCTCAACCGTTCCTGAGATATAGAATAGTGGTGTGCACGTGCAGAGTCACCCCATCCCTGAGTTGTGGGAAAGTGGCGGCTGAGGGGTCCCTAACCAGTAACCACACACCAAATTTGCACACAATCTGCCCAGCCGTTGCGGATTTGTTTTCCCTTCGAGAAAACACTTGTCAACACCCCTCACGCGGCACGCCCCACGCGCAGTGGTAGTCACCCACTTGAGTCGGCACTGGTCTCAAACAGGGTAGGTTGGATGGGGCTACTCAGCAAAGAAGCCCGCTTGTCAATTGGACGAGCGGTTGCAGAGATTTCTCTTCGACGCTTCTCAAAAGCGTCGCAAAGGATCGGGTCGGGTCGGGTCGGGTCGGGCCGCTCATATTCAGATTTGTTCCCATATACCTCGGAAGGACGAGCGAGGCGCTCGTAACCAAACATTTTTACCCAGTCTGAAACGGGACAGAAGGGGCAACCCGGACACATCTCGTCTGACCTGATCCTGCACCTCGATGGTGCCCAGTTTGCCGTGCACGCTGTGTTTGAGTCTCTGGCCGCGGTTGCCGGAGCCGCTGCCGTCGATCCTGGCGTAGATGAAGTTCTTCCCGGAGGCCATGTAGGTGTCCCAGCCGACCCGCCAGCGAGCAGTGACCTGCTGTGTGCTCGGCCCGCCGTACCTGGGAAAAACCGGGCGTCAGCGGCTAGTTAGCAGCCGGGTGATGGGGTCCGTTCGGTGGTTTGGTGCAGTGTGTCGAATGAGACGGTATGTACTGTGTTTTACCCATCATTAATCACAACATGCAACACGTTCCAACTGTTATGTTTTAATATTGCAATCACTTGGAGAATGGTATGATATGATATTTGAGTATATACCAATGAATTGGATCCGAGTGATCGGAATGGTTCTGCTGACAGAAGTTAATTTAGTAGGGGTACCAGTGGTGTAATTGGTGATTCGTCTGGTGCTCGGAAGGTCCGGGTTCGAGACCCCTCCCCTCCCCTCCTCCACTCTCCAAACACAACTAATGCATGCGTGTCGCCACTCACACTTCGACGATCATGGGGTAGGTGGTGATCTCGTCATCCCTCAGCCCAGGTGGCAGCACCAGCTGCACAGCCGCCTCCTGGCCGTTCGAGAGCGGCACCGTCAGGTGGCGCACCTGCCGACGGGGGCGCCACGTCAGAACGGCGTCAGGTCAGGTCAGGTCAGGTCAGGTGGCGCACCTGCCGACGGGGGCGTCACGTCAGAACGGGGTCAGGAGGCGCACCTGCCGACGGGGGCGCCACGTCAGAACGGGGTCAGGTCAGGTCAGGTCAGGTCAGGTGCGCCACCTGCCGACGGGGGCGTCACGTCAGAACGGGGTCAGGAGGCGCACCTGCCGACGGGGGCGCCACGTCAGAACGGGGTCAGGTCAGGTCAGGTCAGGTCAGGTGCGCCACCTGCCGACGGGGGCGCCACGTCAGAACGCCACGTCGGCAGGTACATAGATGATCTTCTGTGTGAGGCTCCACTATCATAACACCACGTAGAACACGAAAAATGGCCCCCTTTCCTAGATGGGCTCATGCTGAGGGTATGCGGATGATGAATCAATTTGTGGACAGGTTATACATATTAATCTTTCGGTTTGATCCTTTATTCGTCCTGCCAAACATGACTGGTGCCAAGTTTGCATTTATAAAGGATGGAGAACCTCACCTGTGGCCAGGCCATGGCGGCGGCCCTCTCCCGCACGGCAGAGTTGTTGTCCAGCACGGTCAGCAGCTTGTTCTCCGGCAGCATGTAGAGCTCGACCCAAGGTAGTTCCGGACCCATACACTCCAGCACGTAGTACCGCATCAGAGGACCCTGCCGAGCCGAAATACATACAACTGTTCAGACAACAGTTTCTCAACGATAAATGGTTACAATCTAATTATAGTTCTATACAATAGACCCTGGGATTGTTGTCTAAGATCACGATTTAAAACCAGTAAAAAGCCTTTTTGGGCGATGACCGAGCGGGCGCGCACTGGTAAAGCTAAAACAGGTTTGAAATATGAAACGGTACGGGAACACACGTGGTAGTAACACATTGTCCTTTTAGTTCTTTTAGTGTTCCATAAAAATTGTCAGGCCTCCATGCATGCCAATATAAAAACTAAGTTTTATTAAATTGTACATTATCTCCTTTCTCGAATTCGCCAAAAGGGAGTACGTCATGAGCGCTGCATGCTTCAGCGTATAAAAAAAACAAATGCTTAGATAAATAAAGCCATTTTTTATTTTAAAAAAGTATCTCTTCATTTCGACGTCTGCGAGTGCTACGCGCTGTGATACCATCCCTATCAGAACGCACCATAACCATATTAAAATTGAGTTGATGGTCCTATCCAATGGTGAAAACCCGATCTCAATCGGAGCAGTGGTTGCAAAGTTATCAGCTTCCGAAAAGCGTCTGTATGGCCGGTTCGGGCCGGTTCGGGCCGGGTCAAATGTAAATTTGTCTAGTAAGTTGACGAGAAACAAAATGGGCGCTTCGCGCTCGCTCAGTAAAAAGTTGGCGCCATCTTAACCCTATTCTCTGCGGGCGGCCAGAATTACGTTAACCTGCGGGGGGAGGGGGGCAGATTCTGCCACCCCCCAGATACCTCGAGAACCGCTCGATCGATTTCGATGGAAAAAGTGTCATTCGATGCGTCATGACAAGATCTCTATTTTTGGACCCCGATTTTTTTGGTTAAAAAATGGGGGGCCAGGGGGGCAAAAAATCCGAAATTTTGGGTGTTTTTTGAAAGGTCATTGCAGCCATGTGGCTCGACCGATTTTCATACCCCAAACGTTTTTGAGCTTCAAATGTACTGTTCTTTAATATATCAAAAGACAACAAAAACAATCATAGGCGTATTCAGGGAATGTAAAATGGGGGATTTTCTGAAGAAAAAAAATGTGCTGTTCGTGATTGTTTGGGACGTCATGAACGTCACATGTGGGCATTATATGCTGTAATTTTTTAAATTTGATATATTGCGCATAGGCGGATCCAGGAAAAAAAACATGGGAGCACCATGCGCGTAACGCCTTTATCATCTTACTAATTTGAAGTTGGACCTAATTTGAGGGTGGGTATCGCCTCCAATTTTTGTTATCCTGAGTGCGCCTCTGCCCCAAAAATATGTACAATCCCAGTATCTATGACGCATATTGCATTGGAATTGTTTCTGACGCATTTATTGCACTGCAACCACGAAGGAAGTATGCGCCGCAAAACCGCATTCGTAACACCCTTCCCAAAACAGGAGCCTGGAACCGCCTCTGCTGGACCGATTTTTTTCTCAAAATGTTGACACAACACGCGCCATTCAATTTTGGGAAAAGTCACTAAGTTTCAGAACGCTAGGCCTAACGGTTTAGAAGCGGCAAGTAAAAACTACCGGGGGGCAGAATCTGCCCCCGCAGATAATAAGGCTAATCGGACAACAATTTACTCGTCACCGTGTTTGTCTCCGGTAAGCATAAGCATGCAAATAATGAATATCAGCATACACAAATCCCCTATGCAGAAACAATGGCATTGCCAGTTTCAACGCTTCTCTTCAAAAGTTGATCTGATCTTACCAATGTCACTTTCGCGAAGGAACACTGGCGCTCAGTTGTGTTGTCGGAGCAAGTTAGACATTCTGGTGTCGACCGGTAGATGGCAGTAGTGCGGTTCACTCGATAGAGGTGCCTCTCGCCAGGCGTGCCTTGGGGCACCGCTGTGAAATAGCTGAGGAAGATAGAAACGAATGTTATATTCTCTTTGAATAGTATAGTTGTGTGTTGAAAAATACAGGGAACTGCTAAACATATTTTCATTCAATGATATCAGGTACCTATGCATCCTGAAGGAAATGTTGGTATGTAAGTATCTGATGAGTTCAGCATCAGCAACATGCACTACGACTACGGAGACAACAACAACTACGGAGTTAACTTCCGTGAGGATATTTGCACCACCGTCAATGCCTGCACCACGGAAATATACTGCATTGTGTTATGTCTACAGGCTAATTTACCACCACATCCGTGCACATTGTCATCGACCGAAGTTTTTACTTTCTGACCAGACGTTTCCTCAGCAAAAGACCACTGGCGGATCCAAGAGGTAACAGGGGCAAATTCTCCCCCCCCCTCCACAGGAATCTGGGGGGGGGGGGGGCATTCAATACAAGTATGCCCCGCGCGTTCCCTGCACTGAACGTGAAGAACAATAATCTTAGGAGAAAACTTCATGAAAACGGAAGTTGTGTTTTTCTCGAGTGATTTAATTTGAAGTTTGCATGTATCCCTTTCTTTCAATGATAGACAAAACAGCGCATCTGACGCAATTCAAGCAGCCACAGTGACACTTAACCCGCGCCCCGCTGGGGGAGGGGGGGGGGGCAGAATCTAACCCCTCAAGGATTTTCTCAATAACTTGAAAGTTATGATAGATATCAACGTGAAACTTGTCATACCTTATACTGCATCAATTCTACGTTTTATCACCAAATTACAATGCAATTCATGCAGTAATTTGGGAGATAATGACGTTTTAGTGACGTCATGTCATGCCATTTTTGGTGGAAAAACAATAAATGTTTGACAAATCGTAGAAAATAGAGTTTGGAAGCAAATTACAAATACAAAACGTCAACAGAAAGAAAATGACATTCTCTTCAAAATGTTCATCTCGCATGTTCGAAATTTGGGGGTTTTGACCCCCCAAATACAAATGATTTTTTTCGGGACAAAATCTACATTTTTTATAAAAAATTGAAAAGTCAATTTCTTACGCTCGAATACCCAAATAAGGTGACCGTCCAAAACACGCGGAGGAAAAATGTGGTACTTTTTCCATAAAAAGACCCCCCCCCCCCGGAGAGAGGCTGGATGCGCCAGTGCAAAAGACCAACACAATACGACACAGCACATCCCCATACGCCTCTACCTCATAGTCAGCGCCTCACATGAGTTTCTTCGGTTCGTCCCAGGCGAGCAGCTCCAGCACTTGGAAAGTTCCGATGGTGACGGGCGTCATCTGTTTGCGCAGCATGTCAAAGTGGGAGATGTGCTGGTAGAGGCCGGCGTCAGCGTCCCTCACCGGCAGCAGGGTCAGGTAGCTGCGGCCGTCAGCGGCGTACAGAGGGGCGGTCTGAACCTCCAGCCAACCCGGCGCCGCTTGCTCCTGCACATAACTCTGAAGGGGGGGGGGGAGGGGGTAGTGACACGGTGTGGAGGCAGGGAAGACCTGCAAGTGACTTGCAATCGTGACTCGTAGCGGGGTCGGGTAGGCATTGAACATATATCGATCACGTAACGATAATTGGTGTTAAATGGCGCTCCGAAAACATATATCGAACCCAGTTTCTGTTTAACCGTCATCACAGTATCACAAAAAGCATCAAACCAAACATCAAATCAAATCAAATAAAACCAAATCAAAGAGCATCAAATGCTAAATGATGTTCAGCTTCGTGTTACGGCTTACGTGTTGTTACATGCGGGCAGTGGGACTGGAAACCACAGCTTTAGACTACCAGCAATAGCACACATGTCTACTTATATTCCTGTCCCTAGGTGGCACTAGTGGCAAACGCCTGAAGTTATGCTGTACCGCAATGCTTGAAACCGAGAATTACGGTCTGCGCCATGGGGGAGATGATGGCGAGTCATACTGGTCATCGAAAGGGGATGGTAACTGTATCCTTGACGGTGAGAACCACTGGTCAAGGCAGCGCACGTTTAGACAACCCTCGCAGATGTTAGTCGAAATCAGTACCACTGAGTTTATCAACAAAACGGAAACACACCACATATTTGACGATGTAGTATTTTTGTAAAAACAAATCTGACATTCGCATTGAGCGGACTTCCCTGGCAATGGCAGTAACGAAACCTCAGTAAGTCTCCGTGGAGAGGCACTCACCTCTGAGCAGTACCAGAGTCCCTGGACGCACTCGCTGATGTGTGAGGTGTTCTGGTGGCGGTTGGCCCACACCACCGACACCGTTTTGTCGTCCACCCAAGTCACCCCGGTGAAGTAGTGGTCACTGCAACGGGTCAGCAGGCGGGTCAACAGCGAGGTCAGCGGTCAGGTCAGCGGTCAGGTCAGCGGTCAGGTCAGCGGTCAGGTCAGCGGTCAGGTCAGCGGTCAGGTCAGCGGTCAGGTCAGCGGTCAGGGCAGCGGCCAGATCAGCGGTCAGGTCAGCGGTCAGGTCAGCGGTCAGGTCAGCGGTCAGGTCAGCGGTCAGGTCAGCGGTCAGGTCAGCGGTCAGGTCAGCGGTCAGGTCAGCGGTCAGGTCAGCGGATAGATAGACAACGAATAGCGGCCATGAGAGAACAACAACGAAACGAAACATTGACAAAATCCGCTGAAATTTCGTCAGACGGTTTCATTTTGCTAAGAAAGCGAAATGTGTCTAATCAGAAACAAATGTGTAAGAAAACAGTTTTTGAGAGAGTTAAGTAGCAGACAATGGTAAATATATCGTAGGAGAATGTGAATGCGCTCTCTTCCGTTTCAACCGTTCAAATGGGCTTGCGCATGTATGATGTTTTGTATGATTTGTATGATGCATGATGTTTTAGCTGTAACTTACGCTATGGAGCAATTTAAATGCAAGAACAATTTCAATGTAAATTAAAACCATTAAGGTCGCCGTCCATTACACTCGCCTAATCGCCTAACGGCTGAATTTAACATGGGGATTGGGGGGGGGGAGCTATGGGGAAACGCACCAACTTGTCGCCTAACGACCGAAAGCGCGATTAGGCGTGTTCAGCTGACGCTGGGTAATATTTTCCCTTTTGCCTCAGACATAAATCACCTATTGCTCACTTCCTTGGAACTTTCCAGACTTTCCAGACAACGCGTAGGACAGTGTCCTGAAATTAGGAGCGGGAATTTTGCCGTTAGGTCGTTAGGCGTGCGTGCAGTGGACGGCAACCTTTAAATGTAAATCAATGAATAAGGAAATAAGGTATCTTTATAAAATATATAAGACGATGCACCTCTGCCTAGATTGATGGCTGATGTCATGCGACTGGTGATTCCCAATCAGCAAAGCTTGGCAATACTTACATTACACACCAAGTAGCCAGACAAATGTTTGCAAAATGCCCCCAACCTAGAAGTTTGATCTCAGAATAATTGGACATTCTTCCTTAGAGTATTAATTTGCCGCCAGGGAGCCAGCCAGATTGTGAGAGTTGGGCAGCCTGCAACGCTTGGATTCGCCGAATAACTAACTTCCTTGATGGGGAGGCCAACTTGAGCGACGAGCCTCGTGACCAATTAATCTGAGGTAAATACTATTTAAACCGTCATTCGGGCAAGATACCAGGAAACATGAGCCATCCGTTAGGAACGAGAAAACATAATAAGGTACCACCTTTATTCTAATTTAAAAGTTTGCATTAGCGCACATAAAGGAGGGAAGGACAGGCGCATGTGGTTTCTCACATCAGACTTGATTGTGTCAGTGAGACCTGTGATGTCTGTCTGCAGACCTATGCTGCGTGTGTGAGTGGGCACCTCACCTTTTCTTCAGCCCTGACGGCGGCCTCAGGTCGTTGGCACGCGGCAGCCCCAGATCTCGCAGGTTCACCACCCAGAGG
The DNA here is from genome assembly GCA_036785665.1 of Chirona hameri. NCBI lineage: Eukaryota > Metazoa > Arthropoda > Thecostraca > Balanomorpha > Balanidae > Chirona > Chirona hameri. The sequence goes on along the minus strand of JAXIVJ010019534.1, from coordinate 8,911 downwards.
GTGACATCCGGGTTCACTGTCCCCGCCTGCAATATTGAACACAACGGAAACAGAGGTCAGGGGCATTACACAAATTGGCCCACAAAATGTACCAACATGTAAGTTCATACAATGAAAACGATGCCGTGTCGGCGTTTCTTTTCCGTCTATTCCAATTCCCATTCTGCAACTCATTCTGTGTTGATTGTGTCTGCGATGCATGAGTCCAGTCTGTCTTTACTGTACCCGATGTTTCTCGTCAGTTCCCGCGCCGCTGACGGCGGGAACGGCAGCGGTCGGCGGGAACGGTCTGTTGCCGTGCCGGTACCGCCACCCCGACTCCCATCAGCCCCCCGTCATATTAGCTGCGCTGTGTCGGCCGACAGTAATCGTTGGCTCCAGGTAAATGAGGTGTGAGACCGGCCAGCTGACGGGCCGCACCTCCGGGAGAGGGCGGGTCAGGTCCGGGAGAGGGGGTACAGGGCATATGAGAGGAGATGCACAGGACCTGGGAGAGGACACGCTCCTCTGCAGCCCTGAGAGAAAGTACTCTGGGAACTCTGATGGAAGAGTGCGTACGCCGGATCCCTGAGGAATCATTATCTGCACTGCTGACGCGCCGGGGACCCATGGGAGAACGCACACGGGCTCGGTGAGGGGAACGGGTGCTTGACTCATAGCGCACCAGGGACCTATGGGAGAACGCACACGGGTTCGGTGAGGAGAACGTGTGCTTGACTCATAGCGCGCCAGGGACCTATGGGAGAACGCACACGGGTTCGGTGAGGAGAACGTGTGCTTGACTCATAGCGCGCACCAGGGACCTATGGGAGAACGCACACGGGCTTGGTGAGGAGAACGGGTGCTTGGCTCATAGCGCACCAGGGACCTATGGGAGAACGCACACGGGCTCGGTGAGGAGAACGGGTACTTGACTCATAGCGCACCAGAGACCTATGGGAGAACGCACACGGGTTCGGTGAGGAGAACGGGTGCTTGGCTCATAGCGCACCAGGGACCTATGGGAGAACGCACACGGGTTCGGTGAGGAGAACGTGTGCTTGACTCATAGCGCGCCAGGGACCTATGGGAGAACGCACAAGGGCTTGGTGAGGAGAACGTGTGCTTGACTCATAGCGCACCAGGGACCTATGGGAGAACGCACACGGACTCGGTGAGGAGAACGGGTGCTTGACTCAGAGCGCACCAGGGACCTATGGGAGAACGCACACGGGCTTGGTGAGGAGAACGGGTGCTTGACTCATAGCGCACCAGGGACCTATGGGAGAACGCACACGGGCTTGGTGAGGAGAACGGGTGCTTGACTCATAGCGCACCAGGGACCTATGGGAGAACGCACACGGGCTTGGTGAGGAGAACGGGTGCTTGACTCATAGCGCACCAGGGACCTATGGGAGAACGCACACGGGCTTGGTGAGGAGAACGGGTGCTTGACTCATAGCGCACCAGGGACCTATGGGAGAACGCACACGGGCTTGGTGAGGAGAACGGGTGCTTGACTCATAGCGCATCAGGGACCTATGGGAGAACGCACACGGGCTCGGTGAGGAGAACGTGTGTTTGACTCATAGCGCACCAGGGACCTATGGGAGAACGCACACGGGCTTGGTGAGGATAACGGGTGCTTGACTCATAGCGCACCAGGGACCTATGGGAGAACGCACACGGGCTCGGTGAGGAGAACGTGTGCTTGACTCATAGCGCACCAGGGACCTATGGGAGAACGCACACGGGCTCGGTGAGGAGAACGGGTGCTTGACTCATAGCGCACCAGGGACCTATGGGAGAACGCACACGGGCTCGGTGAGGAGAACGGGTGCTTGACTCATAGCGCGCACCAGGGACCTATGGGAGAACGCACACGGGTTCGGTGAGGAGAACGGGTGCTTGATTCATAGCGCACCAGGGACCAATGGGAGAACGCACACGGGCTCGGTGAGGAGAACGTGTGCTTGACTCATAGCGCGCCAGAGACCTATGGGAGAACGCGTTCCGTCGGGACCCTCGGAAGAAGTCACATCCGTCGCCGCTTACCCCGCGAGCACGCATAATTTCCGCACATGACACGTTAGGATCGTGGGCTACAAGATATGTTTAACGGTGACGCACGCTAGGAGAGATAATGTCCCGATGTTAATGATAGTACAAATGTTTAGCTGGTAATATGGACAAGTCCTGACTGGAGAACACAAACCACGAGCTATAAGCGTCGCAAGATCAGATTCAGATTCAAGTGTATTTGAGAACATCCACGGTACATCTATGGCTTTTCGGAATACGACGCAATGAGTGATGATAAGCGGGAAAGAAAACAGCTTATCTACGACGTGCTCCCGCGAGCGGGGGCACTGCGCTGCTCGACAAGAAGTTTAAGTTAGAGGAAATGCGACAGCGAATAGCAAAATATTAACAAACCACGACACAACAGTAAGGTGAGAGATATTTCAAGTGGGAGTCGTTTCATTTTGCCATTGGATCTGTATCGTTCCTTCCTCGTTAGAACTAGAGCCACCACAATTTTGAAATAATCTTCATTAACCCGCCATTGACTGGGGGGGGGGGGGCGTTTAACGCCTCCCCTGATGAATTTTCGCAATAACTAAAAAACTAATAGCCCTATCAACGTGCAACTTCGGGTACCTTCTTATACATCATTTTTACGTCTTGTATGCAAAAATGAAGAAATGTCGTCACATTTTTTGTCTCGAGTTATAACGAATTTAGTGACGTCACTACACAAGAGTTTTACACCAAAATCAGCTAAACTTTGCCAGACCGTACAAATGCCACATTTGAAGCAAAATGCAATCGAAACACGCTAAAAGATAGCAAATTACAACGCCTACAAACCTGCGAACTCGGATTGATGAAAATTTTAGTTTTTGATCCCCAAAAACTCAAAAAAATGGGGAAATTATCACAAAATCAAAATGTTCTATTTTGTTTTAAACGGAAGATATGTCAGAGAACCATACATAGGCAACTACCATACCAAATTTAAAACTGATATCTATTTTTTGACTGACTTATGGCATCTTAAGTATGGGTAACTCATGACGTCATATTGTGAAATTGCGTTCTTTGGCTTTTATTGACTAGATACAGACAAATAAATGCCATCACTTTATTTCTGAGACAAAACTGGTCTAGCAAAATGCCTTTTTGGTTTACATTTAACAATTTAAAATTTTGACCTTCGGTGACCTGCACTTGACCTGAAATTGACATTTACTTCACGTAAATGAAGTCAGGTGGTAAAATGACTATCACTATCGAATTATACGTGGAAAATAACTCATAAAACATGTGTTGCATGACTTTCGTAGATATTTTGAGCATAGTGACCTTTTGTGACCTGACCTTGACCTTGACCTTGGCCAACAATTTCACTTTAGCTCATGCGGGATATGAATCATACCTTTAGAAGCACTTTGGGTGAAACTTGTCCCAATCGAAGGCTTTGGATGGAAAGTATTGCCCATATACTCAAATACGCCGATTTTGACCTTTGACCTGACCGTGACCTGACATTTGACCTCACTTTGACATTTTTGAACATGCTTTAGATTCGTCTCATTGAGAGCTTTCAATCGCCGCCTTGCGCGTCCCGCTGTGATAATTGGTTCGGAAGATAACTTGGGGGGGGGGGGCGTTTAACGCCCCCCCCCTCCAGTCAATGGAGTTCTGCTGAGACCCCAGTCAATGCTGGGTTAAGTCTCTCAGTTTGTGAAAATAACGTAATATTATGCCATAATAATATTATATAATATTACGTAATATTATGAATCTCCCTCAACATTGATTAGGCAATGAAGTCACAAGCGGTGTTTCTGAGAAAAGTCTAATGATGAGTGAAGCAGCGCCAAACTTTAGGCTCCTGAAGTCGCTACGCTTAGTTAAACCATGGATAAAGTAAGTATGGATAGGTAACTCCGCCCACTTTCTATTGTTATCCGCGACCACGCGCAGCCGCTGCCGTTTCCCGTACTACAAAACGACAGCTAGTATACCGCCCGCTCCGTGGTAGGCCACAACGCCCAGACGGCCGCCCCGTCGCATGGTTTCTCGCCTTCCGGTGATTGTGGGATTAACCAAATTAAGTTTAAATGCATTCGGGAAGCTCTCACAACCACTTATGTCATGTTGGCTCCACCGATGGACATCATGCCTAATAATTTGTGCCCATATATGTAGGAACGACCCCGTGATAGGCCGTTTCCCGTACTACAAAACAACAGCTAGTACCGCTCTGTGGCCGCTAAATCGCGTATGATTCCTATCCATACTTACTTTATCCATAGTTAAGCTCTCAGCCGATGACGTGCCGCTAATGTTGATTTAAGAGCGGCATGGTTCAAGCTAAAATAAAATCGTCATGTGATCTGAAATAGGATAGGTAGTCAGTCGTCTAAATGCCAATATGTTATGTACAAAACGGAAACAATTGACAAACTGTATTCAGCATCGGCTTACCAATGTACTTTCGAAGAAAGTGTTTTCAATCAGCCATTCTGCAACGTTTACGATGATAAATGACATAGAGAGACCATTCACTACGCCAGTATCTTCTTCAAAATTCCTATTTGGTTCGCCTGTGCCTCTGTCCCACACATCAGATCTCTCGAGGCAGGACTCTGGTGCCAGTCTCCCTACTGAGCTGTCAGGACCAGTGCCGGCCGGCGGAGAAGGTGCCGCCAAGCCGCACCACCACTGGCTGGTAACCGTCCCTACTGAGCTGTCAGAACCAGTGCCGGCCGGCGGAGGAGGGCGGAGGAGGGCGGAGGAGGGCGGAGGAGGGCGGAGGAGGGCGGAGGAGGGCGGAGGAGGGAGGAGGAGGACGGAGGAAGGCGGAGGAGGGCGGAGGAGGGCGGAGGAGGGCGGAGGAGGGCGGAGGAGGGCGGAGGAGGGCGGAGGAGGGCGGATGAGGGATGAGGAGGGCGGAGGAGGGCGGAGGAGGGCGGAGGAGGGCGGAGGAGGGCGGAGGAGGGCGGAGGAGGGCGGAGGAGGGCGGAGGAGGGCCGGGTCGATGGGGCATTCCTCTGGGAGCGGGGTCGGTGGCCAGCCCAGATGGACGGGGAAGTGCCACCTCTACAGAATAACGGACGGACAGTGTTTTATCGGCCACCACTGACCAGGCCGACAATGGCGCCGTGCAATGGTAACCCAGGCAGCCAACAGTCTGGTGACCCAGGCAGCCAACAGTCTGGTGACATATCCGGTTCGTCCAGAACGACTGAAAATGGTTTTGAGGCACAAACATTGGTTCTTCCCCACACCCCAGTAAATACATGCAAGCCTAATTCCTCTCCCACTCGAGCAAGGCGGGGTGTTCGAGTCGATTAACGTGTGTTCGAGCTTCAACTATAGTCAATAATTTGCCATTAACATGGATTATCTGTGGTCAGGCCTTAGAGGCAGCGGTCTATCATGCTAATATAATGTCAGCAGTGCGGAGGACCGTGCTGAGGCTATGAAACAGGGAACCCTGTAGACAGTGATATGCTCCATCATATCCATCTCTATAATAATTCAGTAAAATACAGGGCACATACTGTGCCGCCGTAACTTCGTCGTTTACCCTATTTCTCTGGAATTACGTTAGGGGATCGTTATTGAACAAACGGGATGGAGGACCGCTCCAACAAAACAATGCCCTGTCTAAAGAAAGAGAACATCTCAGCTGAAATAGCCAAGCCAGCATCATTCCCTTCCTAACGACACCTACTTAAAACAGCTCTATGCGCAGGTGCACACTCGAACTAGAGCGTCATCAACACTTAACCCTCGCCCGGGTAGGGCAAAATCACTGCTTGTTCGGGTAGGGGTACGACCCCCTTAGTGTTTCGCCCCTAATTGGGCTAGAGCTTCGAGACAAAGACGAACGTCTTGCTTATGACGAGAGGAAGCCGCTGATATCCGATTTTAAGGTATTGGGTCATTAGGTGACCTCTGAGTCACCTATGACCAAAGTCAATGACCCAAAGTCAATGACCCAAAGTCAATGACCCAAAAGTCATAAAAATTGAACATGCGTATAAATTGAATTGTATCTAGCTAGAATCGTGAATGAGCATACCAGAATGCTTAATAGGTGCCACATTCGTAATCAACGTCACAAAATGCCCTAAAAACTGCCAAATTAAAAAAGGTCATGTCAGGTCATCTGAGGTCAGTGACCTAGGTTGACCTGTGGATGCGTATGACCCCATTGGAACATATAATTATATAAAATGGATCCCAAATTTGAAATCAGCGTCACAAATTGTTCTAGAAACCGCCAGAAGCCCAAAAAAGTCATCTGAGTTCATCGGAGGTCAATGACATCAGTGGAAACCACCACTGTCACCTGGACACCACCTTTGCATATGCTCCTGAACAACAAACACTCGGAAACTGCACAAGTTACAAGCATCGATCTGCGGTATGCCAGTTGCGCCTGACATGACTTTGATAACAGGTCATAGGTCACGGGTCCTGTGGGGTAAAAATGCAAATTTGTTGGATTATGTGTCAAATTTGCAAAAAGTAGGGTACTGAAAATTGCATCGCAATGGGTTAGAAACTACGCGAGTTATTCCAGAAAAACCGAGGGGGTGGCATCCACCCACTACCCGGGCGAGGGTTAAAGGGACATTCCCATTTCTCACCTTAACCCGCGCACTGCAGGGGGGTTGATTTCCGCCCCCCCCCCCCCCTTCGTTTTTTCAAAGATAGCGAAAAAACGGCGGCGCTGCGCGCCGCCGGGTTTTGATACACCTGTTAGGAAATCAATTGCGCACACTTTGAGAGAGAAAAAATATCCTCGGATCATCTCAGGTCAGGTCACCAGACCAGGTCAAGTGACCCCACCACCAAAAATGTTTGCAGTTGTGCCAAAGCCAGAGTTTTTCACCGATCAGGTTGAAACTTACAGGATGTCATGAGGGCATCAGTACTTACAATTCGTATAACTCGGAATTTTGATATCGGTGACCTAAGGTCAGGTCAATTTCGTAACCTCCCCATAATAAGTCAATGGAGAAATATAAAATGCTTCCTATTTCAAGGATATGCATGGTACTAGTCCAATTACTTCTGGATCATGTTATTATAGGATATTCTTGATGATCCAAGTGTAAGTTTTGTTCAGTGACCCCTATTGGGTCATTTGAGGTCATGCGAGGTCACCATCACTTTTTTGTCAATAACTCTCGACATAATGAAGATAGATAAGTAAAACAGACACCAATGTGTTTGTCTCGTCGAGACACGTCTTCCCATATGCAACATGTCCTACTTGGGTCACCACTTGACCTTGACCTTAGGTCAAATTATTAAGTTGACTTAACAAGGTCACCATATATATATCATTCAAAGCGCCTTCACAAGATAAACACAATGGCGTTAACAGTTTTCCTTTATATTTATTAAGTAAAAAGTTAATAGCAAAAAACGATTTAGCAAAAAAACGTCATTTTTTTCTTTATGACCTCTGGAGCCTCAAATATTGACCTGAGATCAAATCTGAGGACACCTTAGCGATTATAAATTGCACTGGCTTGCGTTTGCTTTTTCCGTTTGTTTCTAACTATCATCGTTTCTGAGATATATGGGAATGTTTGGAGCGATGTCCTAAAACAGGAAAAACTGGAAAATTTGACCTTTGATGACCTCTGGTGACCTCAATTTTGACCTGACTTAAAAAATACTGAAATAATTTCGATAGAACATGTATGAAGCTATCAAATACCTTTTTCTGCTTCTCGCTACGTTGCGTAGTTTTCGAGATCTCAGGGGGGGGGCGGAAATCAACCCCCCCCCCCCCCCTGCAGTTCGTGTTCGGCGCAAAGCCCCTGCAGTGCGCGGGTTAAAGGACATAGTTCACCTTCAACATACGTTTTAAACTGAGATAGCAGTTTTGTAGCCCGTGCTGGGAAGCCCCTATCTGCAAGTTTTCTTGACTGAAAAGACTCTCCGGCCGAATATATTTGATTTGTTGGCGAAGGAATGCGGTGCTGGCGAAAGAATGTGTTGCTGGATATGGTGCCCGGGCAGACGCTATACCATCAGCCAATCAGCTTGCAGCTGGTCCTAGCAAGCGAACGCCGGCCGTCGGTTGGCACATCTCCAATGCGAGTCTATCCTTACGCGACTACTTTCGAACCTGATTGGCTGAACCATTTTTTCAATTCGCAAGACGACAGGACTCTGCCTCAGAGATAATGCATATAGTTTTGATAAACAATAATAATGTACGGCCTTCTGTCCTGAATCGGCGCGATATAAGGCCATTTTTGACAATATAAAAATAAATTGTATTAAAAATATAATCAAATCGTGCTTGGGCAAATTTTCCAAGGTGAACTATTTCCTTCAACATTTGTTTTGAATTGAGATAGCCAAGTTAGTGGCTATGTAATGACAATTTAGGAAGGTGGCATTTAAAAAAAACAGTCATCTGGTCTTAGAGAAATTCAAGTTTGATTTTTAAATTTGGGCCTTAGTAAGGCCCACCCTTATTTTGGTAGTTTTGTTCCGATGACGTCATCTCTCGTCACCACCGTGTGCACCACCGTGTGTTAAGAGATAAACCTTGAGGGTCTGGTTTGTTTTTATTTTCTATTATCGCGCTGTTCGATGGATGGGTGATGTGTCACGCCGTGCTGACATTTGACTATAGATCGGAGCTCTATCAATAGTTTTGAATGTAAGTGGTTTTGATGTTTCGGATTTTAATGGAAGAATAATTTAAGAACAAGTATGCCTCGAATGAGCTGTGTTGTGTGCAGTGTACCACATATCTCAGCTACGGTGTTCAGATCAGTGCGTCATGCACATTTACCAACAAGTCCCTATTTTCCTATCAATATATTTCATAATTATGTTGTGATTTTCGATTTGTTTCTCTTTTTCGAAGGCGCTATTTTCGAAA